>WURV02148655.1:0-17790 GCA_011762755.2 Epimenia babai | reverse complement strand
TCATCTGTGATATTTAAAAACAATATGCTACATTTAAAAACAATATGCTACATTTAAAAACAATATGCTACATTTACCAACAATATGCTACATTTACGCTGCCTTCATTACCAGGAATCAGGGTCAAGTAATTATCAGGAACCCAGCGGATTTTTACAAACATTTTCGTATTTTTTTATATTATTCTTTGGATTATTATTATACTAATTTTCGTTAAGTTTTTTGGTCCCAAGTGTTGTGCAAATTTTTTTTTTCATATTGCAGATGATGTAACTTCATTAGATATGCAGACGGCCGCCATAGCGGTAAAAATGTCTGGGTATCGGTACTATGATGAAGAACAGGAAGCAGAGGACCTCTCTGATTCCGGTGGTTCTCCCATAAAAAGGTACTTTATAAAAATATATATAAATTAATTTCAGAATCAAGTATTATAAATTAATAATTAATCATACTCTATATTACGTAGGAAGCGCCAAATGGAAGTTTCCTCACACTTTTGGGTCTTCTTTTCAAGAATAATTTATATCATTGATTTCACTGTTGTACAAACACTGTATATATAAGGTACCGCCATTTCCTTATCTGACTCACCCAGGAACCTTATATGTTATATTTATATCTTATTTAATTGATTCTCACCTATTATGACCACATCTTACACATCCTCAAGCGTTCCTACTTTCATCTGCGTAATATCAAATCTGCAATTCACAGGAAGTTTGATTCATACATTTGCTACATTTCGCCTAGATAACTGGAACCCTGTTCCATTCAGTTCCCCTGCCAATGAGATTTCTCAACTCCAGATACTCAAAAACTGCTGCCCATGTTATTGCCAAAACTACTCACCGCCAGCACATGAACGGCAATTTCATCTGATATTAGATCAAAATAGATTGATAATGTTAGGGTTTTTTATAAAATATTATAAACTTCAAAATCAAAACTTTCTCTAAGTATGTCACTCGTTATGGAATATTCAGTCAATAATACAGAGTTGATAACAATATTTACATTTTGTTTACTGTTTTCATCAAATGTTAATGGTCTAATTAGCCTAACTATCTCGATAATTCAAGTACGGAGCAGCGATCAATCACTGGTCAATGACGCGGTGTCAGTGACCCGATTATTAGAGAATTCATTCACATGACCGTCGCTATTCAACTAAAATTGTGATTGATGCTATCACAAGATCTGGCAATTGATTTTTTTTATATAAACGAATATCAATTACTATACTTCGCAGTACGATACAGTATTTTTATATGTGTCACGTAAAAAGGAAAGGAAAAGGTGAGGTTTTGGTGCTACTTAATAATTAAATGTCAGTCGCACGTACAACATAACCCTGTTACATCCCTAAAATATTTTATAATAAACCATCTCAATGCTGTATTCATATACGACAATCTTGCTCATTTCCTATCGTGGAAGGCGCGGGAAAAAATCCCTGGTGTGTGCTGGTTCGAACCCGCAACCTCTCGCATGAAAGGCAGCACTTCTAACCATTGCACCACTGGCGCCACCACTGGCGCCAATTTGACTTTTCACTGTGCATAAGATGAATATTTCGATAACCACGAGCGTATCTTTGGTAATAAATGCCATCAACTTAAACACAATGAAACACGGTGCCATTTTTTGATACGATATTTTTAACCCAAAATTATCGCGTTTTAAGCGATTATTACAAAAATTTGAAGAATTCCTTAGGCCACAAATCCATTAATCAATATCATTGCATGTATCCTCAGTCCCATGAACATCGGGCCTGGTTTTATTGATTGTATTATAATTGTTCATGTGTGTTTTCTCTTATAGAGTGAAGACCAATCAGAAACCTGAGCCAGTGACGTCAAAAGCCCGTGACTTTCAGGTAATTCATCTAATTAAGCGCCTCGTATATCACATGATCGGTTGTTGTTATCAGCATTTTGTCCAAGCATGACCCCAAAATATGAGTTTGATTTTCTGGATCAGTGGTTTCTACCTGCAGAAATTAAAATTGCTAATTACATTTTATAACAAATGGGTAATTATAATTTTATATTCCGTGCACATTAGAATAACCAGACCGGATAATTTGAAATACTCTAGAAAGTAGATCAAACATTTTTTGAAAACTGCGAAAAGAAATCAGAAGTGAACTAAGTTTTCATTGTTACGTGCATGATGTAAAATGTGCCAATTAAGGGTTTATCTGTCCTTCCTCCCATTTAGCAATACAGGAAGACAAGTCGATTATTACATGGACGATGCTTCGTGAGCAGTAACTGCTTCCTAACATTAATAATGAATATATGACCTTTTGATGTAATGTGTGATTTCCTCTGGTGGCGAATATCTATGCTTGTATTATTCAGAATTATAATAAATATTATATTTATTCAGCATTATGACAGAAACGACACTCTCCCTTTCAATGTTTTCTGTTATCACTTTAATGTTCGCATTACATAAGTTGTATTAATTACTGTTTAATGATTAATGTATTTTGTTTCAGTTCAACCTATTAATAAGATAAGGCCTTGGTTTTGGGGTATCTTTAATTAGTCTTTGATTTAAATTTGATTCCGTCTCTTCGAAATAGGAAACATAAAAATTAGGTTAAATTTACCAACCTCGTGTTAGGGGATGATGTTTCACTTTATTTCATTATAAGGAAAGGGAACTGATATCTAGAAGTAGCTGTTATCTTCTTTTTGTGTATTCGTGTATTCATTTACATGTTAAGTTAAGCCGATATCAAAAAAACCTGAGAAGAAGGATCTCAGTATTCGGTCTGCTGTGGTATAATCTCTTACGGCCATGTTATGTCTAAATGATAAATAAGTAAAAAGTATGACAGTGACATGTGACGTCAGACAGTCTACATAAATGGAGTGACAGAATGGTCGGTGAATTGTTCAGAGAGCAACAACTACATATTTGATCTTTAAAATGTGTAATTAATGAATGACTTGAAAGTCATTGTCTATTATTACAACTTGTCTTCAGCTTGTGGTGTGAGACAAGGGTGCGTGTTGCCTGTAGACACTTTTCCCTTCGGAGGGCTGTACTATTACATATGTATAAGGTGCCCCTGGGCAGAGGCCATTACTGAACAACCATCGGTATCTGGTGTTCTTGACTAATGATTACTTTTATACCGGGGTGACTAAAATAATGTCTTTTGCTGCGAACTAAGGGAAATGTGTATTGCCTTAGGGCTCCATTTGCAACCGCGAGTCGAGACGCTAATGAACGTGAATCTAAACGAAGAAATGTTATAAATAAATTATAATTAATTCTATGATCTTACTTTGTGTTATTGTGCCATTGTGTCAAATGGTTTCTGGTGCAATGGAGTTAGGTGATTATTTCTGTATTAATTAATATCCAGTGATATTTAAAAATAATTGAAAGGCATTATTGATTATCTAAGATAAAGATTAACACAGTTTTTTTGTCTGAATAAATACGATGTTACGAGCAATCATGGAAATTTGCTTCATTCTGAATATAATTAGAAATGGTGCAGACTGTTATTAGACAAGGTTAGGCATTCCATCATGGATGGATATTTGGGGAGAGCCGCCATTTTGTTATGATGAAAGATGCCTCGATTTGTTGTTTTAAAATAACTGAGCAGATAGGTATATTAGGTATATATTTTTATAGGTAAACGTCACCATATTAGAAGCCCGCCAGCTAGCCGGACTCAACATGGACCCGGTGGTATGCGTCCAAGTTGGTGATCAGAAGAAATACACGAATGTCAAGCAGTCAACGAACTGTCCGTACTACGATGAGGTCAGTCATGTAGGAACAACTGTCTGGTCTAAATATTTTTTCCCGTAGCTGACAACTGTAACACTTTCCAATGTGATGAAATAGCAACCATTGCCCCTGAAAAAGTAATTGTAATCTTTATAGCAGTTCATCCAAATAGTTTACCTTTGTTTTTATCGTATATATTAGCAACTGTAATACTGTGCTTCTGTATGTTTTAGCAACAACTGTAATACTGTGCTTTTGTATGTTTTAGCAACAACTGTAATACTGTGCTTTTATATATTTTAGCAACAACTGTAATACTGTGCTTTTGTATGTTTTAGCAACAACTTTAATACTGTGCTTTTATATATTTTAGCAACAACTGTAATACTGTGCTTTTATCTATTTTAGCAACAACTGCAATACTCTGTATTTCGATATTATTTCACTGGTATCCATGCGACATATGCAGTGGTTAGAAATGCAGACTTTCATGCGAGAGGTTGTGAGTTCGAATTCTCTTATACCACAGATTTTTTCCCGCACATACACTTGTGAAATAACAGATATTTTCGTGCATGGTATATCGGGCAATTTTTCCACATAAACGGGTAATCGCAAATTTTATACAAATATTGCTGATATAACGGGATAATTAGTATAAAAGAGGCTGATAGTTACTACCATAAATAACGTAGCACTGAAACCTTGCTCCTGTAATACTTATCCACATTTTCATTGCAGTATTTCGTGTTCGACTTCCACTTACCCCCGGCGATGCTCTTCGATAAAATTGTCACCCTCACAGTAAGTCATCCATCTTACAGCGGACTACCATATTATCTCCGTTGCAAATTCACTAGACCTTATTTCTAAAATGATCATATTTAGATGGGCTTAGTTCACGACAGTATCATCAACAAGCGGCGTTCATCCCATTTTATTACCGTTCCAGTTGAGAGTTGAGACATCTTAAATCGGGGACCTCCTCTCGCCAGGGAATCCTGTCTGTTGTCTACATTGTGTTTTTTTTTCGTATAACGATATGCGCTTCGATCAATCGCTCACATGTACAGAGGGTGACATTTCAAGTATCTGTTGCCAACGCCGTCAGATATGGGTTTATCAATGATTGCATTTGTCTCATGGTTATATAATACCCATTAATGATTATGCATTCAAACTTCGAAGGTTTCTCTCCCGTATGTGATGGAAACGATGGATAATTCGTATGAATTCGATTTTTGTTGACATTCAAGATAGCACGACGAGGATGTGACTAAAAATATAGGAGAAGCTCCTTAATTTTTTATTAATGTGATTTTTCTCCCCTTGGAGTCGATGCAGCAATGTCGCCAATGTAAACCAATTATAGTTATCACAATTTGACACATTGTGTCACCAATACAAATACCACAATTATTTTCTTATATCACCTGTCTAGGCCAATTCCGATAAAACATCCGTATACCATTGTGTCGTCATTGTAAGCCAATAAACAGATATCATACCTGTATACTGTTGTCGCCTATGTAAGCCAGTTGTAAATACTGAGATTACATAATTCCAATAACTTGATGTAGATTTCCAGTAACACAACCATATACTGTTTTGTCTCAGTGAAAGCCACTTGCCAATAACACAACCGTATATTGTTGTATCGTCAGTGAAAGCCTATTGCAGGTAAAGCGTGCCCGTCAACTCATTGATATCCACCCAATGCTTCGTCCTGTTTATCACGATTATTTGGCCTCGAGCATTATTGGGAAGTTCGGCCTCGACCTATATACAGTATTCTCCCAAAAAGGTCAAAAGTTTTATTTTTGGTTTCTGGTTGCATGTGCTAATATTTGAACTTGAGTCGTAACAGTAACAGTCGGCCTTAATTCGTGACACTGATTGTGAGCCTGGATATATACACTAACAGTTGGCTTTGATTCATGTCACTAATAGTGAGTCTGGGTACATATACTAACAGTTGATTTTGATTTGTATGTTTGTAAGTGAACTTGGATGCATAATCCAACAGTCGGCCTTGATTTGTAACACTGATACACACACTAACAGTTGGCCTTGATTTGTAACACTGATACAAACATTAATAGTTGGCCTTGATTCGTAACACTGATACTAACGTTAATAGTTGGCCTTGATTTGTAACACTGATACAAACATTAATAGGTGGCCTTGATTCGTAACACTGATACAAACGTTAATAGTTGGCCTTGATTCGTAACACTGATACAAACGTTAATAGGTGGCCTTGATTCGTAACACTGATACAAACGTTAATAGTTGGCCTTGATTTGTAACACTGATACAAACATTATTAGGTGGCCTTGATTCGTAACACTGATACTAACGTTAATAGTTGGCCTTGATTTGTAACACTAATACAAACATTAATAGGTGGCCTTGATTCGTAACACTGATACTAACGTTAATAGTTGGCCATGATTCGTAACACTGATACAAACGTTAATAGTTGGCCTTGATTGGTAACACTGATACAAACATTAATAGTTGGCTGTATGGATTCTAACTATAAAACTTACTATGATACTTAAAATGCATCGCATTGTCTCTTATAGCTTGGTGTGTTGATGCTCATGCTTACATATGCAATACAGTACCTTTAATACCTTAAATGACTCCCTTTAATAACTTCAAATGCATTTATTTTACCTCACCTTTGTTTTCTGGGTGCCTTGGTTTGTCTGGATTGTTCATGATAAATTCAAGGTTGTTCAAGGTTGTTTTTATCTTTCTACTATTTGACTACACAATATATGTATGTTTTTCATTTGAGGGAATGTAGATCATTCCCTTTTCTGTATTATTTTCCATTTATCTTTTCTACTATCCTGCATAACATTTCTATATACAATAGATCCTCTGAAGAGCCTTATAATTCATTGAAAGTGCAGTATAATTTTAGAAGATGCTCGATGTTAATCAGACACAATACTTTGAGTAGTCTTGATGGCCAAACTGGAATATTTCTTGAATTATTCCATCAACAATGTTAATATTTGGCATTTCTTATTGAACCAAAATTATCCAATCTTTTACGTTTGTTTCAAACCTTAGCATTTATTCGTAGGTAAAACAACTGACTTGATAAATGACTGCATGCGTATGTCTACTGAGTATTGATCGCGTATTCTTAATTAAGTGGAAATGTCTGAATGTAATGTAATGTAATGGAGTATTTCTATAGGCCATAGTTAGAACTCCTCCCACATGCGCTTTACAATCATTGAAATAAAAATAGTGGAACTATACTAAGAGTAGACCTGGGAAAATAAAAGTGTTTTAAGCTGTGATTTAAAAGAATTTAATGATTGTAAGTGATGGAATGGCCAGAGGCAAGTTATTCCACAAAGTAGGACCCTTGCAGGAAAAACATGATTTATCAGGCGTAACCAGCCGACATGGATTACTCGCTGTTATAAAAGAGTCACTAGAGTGGAGCTGCCTGTTAGGCACATAGAATGACACCAAGTCATTTAGGGATACAGAAGCTTTGTCGTCATAAACAGAAGCTTTGTCGTCATAAACAGGAGCTTTGTCATGGTGAACAGGAGCTATGTCGTGGTAAAAAGGAGCTTTGTCGTGGTAAACAGGAGCTTTGTCATGGTGAACAGGAGCTTGGTCATGGTAAGCAGGAACTTTTTCGTGGTAAACAGGAGCTTTTTCGTGGTAAACAGGAGCTTTTTCGTGGTAAACAGGAGCTTTTTCATGGTAAACAGGAGCTTTGTCGTGGTGAACAGAAGCGTTGTTGTGGTGAACAGGAGCTTGGTCATGGTAAACAGGAGCTTTTTTGTAGTAAACAGGCACTTTGTCATAGTAAACAGGAGCCTTTTTGTGGTAAACAGGAGCTTTGTCATGGTAAACAGGAGCTTTGTCGTGGTAAACAGGAGCTTTGTTGTGGTAAACAGGAGCTTTGTTGTGGTAAACAGGAGCTTTTTTTATCGAAATCGGGAGCTTTGTTGTGGTAAACAGGAGCTTTGTTGTGTTAAACTGGAGCTTTGTTGTGGAAAAAAGTACTTAACATATTAAAAAAAATCCTACATTGTCATTCTACATGTTATAAATATAATGTATGTGTAGTGTTATGTGCATATTGTTACGTTATGTCTGTAATGTTATGTGATATATGTAATTGTATCTTGTGTATAAGGTTATGTTATGTGTGAAATTTTTATATCATGTTTAATGTTATGTGTATAATGTTATGTATGTATATATATATATGAAAAGTTATGTACGTAATAATAATATATAATGCTATGTGCATGTAATATTGTATATGTAATGTTATGTGCTATGTTATGCACATAATGTTATATGTATGTTATATGTATAATGTTATATTTAATTCCATGTCCATGCAATTTTATATATGTAATGTTATATGTGTAATGTTATATATAATGTAACGTATATGTGTGCAATGTTACATATGTTATATGATGTATATGATGTTATATCTGTAATGCTATCTGCATGATATACACACATATTTATAACAAACATTATACACTACAAATTGAATGGCTGATTTTTGCGTTGTTTTAAATATCATAATGTTAATTGGGCTAGCCATTGTGGATCTATCAATAAATGGTTTAGCTAGTTAGTTAGGGATAGACTGGTAACTTTAGAAAACGTTTTGTAGGCCTCATAGCCCTTTACGATGAGAGCATATGAATGTGCCTCGCTTAACAGGGGAAAAACACTGTGAAAAATCTACAGAATCAGGGCAGATAATTGACCTTCGTCCATCCACGCCACTTGTTCTAAACGTCTACAGACGGGCTACATATGTCGCACACTCCGCTAAGTCTATGATAGTTAATGGTTGTTTACAGTGAGATGATGACATAGCGAGGAGGTAAGCGGCATTTAGACCTTCCATAGAGCATCTGAAGCATAGATACGTCAGGGGGAAACAGCCTTAATAGAACCAAACTGGAAGGGTTACCCAGACCCACATGGGCACAAGGCTTTGAGGTGCTTTCTGCCAGAAAATCGCTACAGGTAATATACTGACGAGAGTGGGGATTGAACGAGGATGTACGAAGAAAGCTTTTAGTCTGTCAGTGCTTGTTACAGATATCTGTGTTTATTGTTAACCTTGTCTACAGACAACCACAATGTCCGCCCACAGCGATGTTATTGTAAATAATTGTTAACTCTCACGGACTAGGCTGTATATAGGGCGGCGTTTGGAATCTGTGGTCAAAATAAATGAAGATCAACTGTTTGCCCGGTGGTTTTTCCTCTACCACTTATAACTGAGGCTCCTCACTGCTTATAACTGAGGCTCCTCACTGCTTATAACTGAGGCTCCTCACCACTTATAACTGAGGCTCCTCACTACTTTTAACTGAGGCTCCTCACCGCATATGACTGAGGCTTCTCACCGTTTATAATTGAAGCTCCTCACTGCTTATTACTGAGGCTCCTCACCGCTTATAACTTAGGCTCCTCACCACTTATAATACGTACGCTAGCATCGTAGAATAACGGGAATGGCCTTACACAACGATCACGATTAATTAGCCTAGTTCTAACTAACTACTGCTAATAAGGGTGAGGGTTGAAAGAACAATATGTGAGATAAAATGGGCATTATATAAATTATAATTGCAAAAGTGAATTATGAGATTTATACATGAATAAGGATTTAAAAAGTGAACAGGTATACACTATAGCCATGGGTTGAGTAAAATTGTAACCATCTTTGTAAAAATGTCAAGATCTGCATTGTTGGTCTGGGAAATTGTGTCACATGATGCATTCACCCAATCAATATATCAATAATGCATTACATACACACTATAGAGTTTCTCAAAGGATGGCACTTTCTCATTCCAATCGCTACGGCTGCAGATAATGCCAGTGATGATAAGAATATTTTTTATAATGCAGAAGCGTTTGGTGATGCTTATCAGCAACTCAGGGTTAGATTGTTGGAATTGAGTTTGGAAGATTCTGGATCGATCGCTGGTCCAGCCAGTAACCCATATTAATGCATTTTAAACCCCATCTGCTTATAAGGGTCGGGTAGTAGAATAAATTGAAAACAGCAGGGCTCACTTATAGTCTGTTGTAGTTGGCAATTGGGCCATTAATTCACACAAACCCTTTGGGCTGTTATCGATGTATGTACAGTAGACTCTGACTAACAATCGATCATTCTCCCGCCACCCCGCTTGAATTTGACTAGCCCCAATGATGGAGGGAGAACGGTGGTCTACTATATGTATTTAGCATTAGGCCGGATCGACCCATTGTCTAGGATGCCTTAGTGTGGTAAGGATGCCTTGACCACAATATCAAAGGGAAGAATCCTTCACATAACCAAACTATAAGGTCTACCCAGACCCCCACTGTAAATGGGTTTTTTTGCCTGACCGAATGCCACAGGTCGTATACTGACTAGACTGGGAACCAACCCCGGGTCATTTTGATTCCATTACGATAATGTAAGTACCATGCTAACCATATCTTTGGGTTAATGATAATATATTTCCTTACAATAGGAAATGAGCAAGATTTTCATGCTTGAATATTGAGAACGATTTGGCGTGGAATGGTTTATTATAAAAAATATCTTAGGGTAGTACATGCGACTGACATATAATAATGAAGTAGCACCAAAACCTCTTTTTTACCTTTATTAAGACAGGCCAGCGGGCCATGAAAGTTTTTTCAAAACTTGATGGGGCGTAGAGTTTAACAACCGCTATTCAACAAGAAGTTGACTATACCCTAACCCCAAATCATGCTTACTGTGCTGTTGATTAATGTATACCGGTAGTGAGGTACCTGCCTGTAGTCTAAACAATGTTACATGCACATACAGTTAGTAGGAATAATGTTATCTGCACTCATAGTAAGTCTAAATGATATTAGTTAAATCGTTAGGGTGAATGTTGTTAACTGCAGTTTTACATAGTGTATGTAAATGTATTGATAGCGACTTTACTTAGTGCCAAGTGTCAACAATGTTAACTACACTTTTAGATGGAAAGAAATGCACAGAAAAAAACATATACATCCGATGGCACCCATCCATGGTTTTTTTCTGTGCATTTCTCTCCAGCTATTCAGAGAACCACATTGGCTACCCCCATTAACTACACTTTTAGAGATGCTATTGACAGTTAGTATAAATTACGTTATCCGCACTCATAGTATGTCTAAATAATATTATGGATGTCGTTAGTGTAGTTGTACCCTTCGTACCCCCGAAAGATTTTGTTCCCATTGACTTGGTCATAGTCAATAGTATTTGCATCACAGGTCTGCCAGTCAGGTCTTCTTAAACGTGCCATCAAACCCCTTGGATCCTTCAAGTTAGACGTTGCTACTGTATTTGCCGCCATAGGTACATCAACCGTCGTGGTTTCCATATTGTGGTTGCCTGTCGTGAATGTCGTTGTTGACATTGTTAATATTATCCCAAACTTTTAATGCCCATTCAGCTTTAACGAGCAGAACATTCCAAGTTAGCGGGGTATTTAATTTAACGAAATTTTGCAATTTAGCAAGTTTACTATATGTTCCTTTGTCAAGCAAACAATTTGTAACATTTTGTTGACATCAATAGTATTTTCTTGATGGCTTCCTTCTGTCTAAAAACTACCAGATTAATGTTATTTGCGTAATGTTTTTATTATTTTTTCAATACATAGATAAAAGCTGTTCATAACTGGATTATTTTTAATGCGAGTAATTAGTGAGGGTGGGAGTAATTATCAATAAGCCGCGTAGTTCGCGGGTGTAGAATAACGAGTTGTCTGAATAAGGGTCAAATTACTGAAGAATCCCTTAGCAGTCCATCAGTACGTATCTTATGCCAATCGATTTCCTATTTGCTGATTTTTTTTTCGTTTGCTGAGTATACTTGTTAGCTCTTGCTAATGATAGCTTAAGTTGGTTGAAAAAATGTTACCTTCCAATTTTGAAATTTTTTTAATAAAATATTTGGCGCAGTGAACTAGTGCGATCCACCCACCGATGTTCCACCATGACACCTGCTGGTATAACACTAAGCCGAGCCGTAAGCCTAATCCTGGATCACTGGATAACATTAGTTCACTGCGCCGGAAAATTTCTACTTGAAACTTGAAATACGTATCAAGCTTTCCATTTGTCATTTTTTATTAGTTTTTAAAACTTAGCCATTATATTAAGACTTGTGAGTTGAAATCTAAACATGATTATTTAAATTTTTCAAATTCTAATTTTTTGCAGCTACAGATAGAGGTAGTTTCAGTTACTTCTCAAATATTTCGTCTTTATTTCTTTTCAGACACGTCTGTTTTACTTCGAATTGCATGAATTTTTTAATAATACATTTTCTTTGCACTAGTCATTGCTTGCAATACATATCATATTTCTCTTCATATATTTTATTTGAAATATAGAATTTTACAGCGTTTTCTTAGTCGGTAAATTTAATTCTCAATTTTATTACTATTAACTAGAAATTGATAATTGTGTCTATGCGTTTAAGAAAGTTTGCTATAATCTAAAAAGTAATAGAGTAAAACAAATTTATAATAGTGATAATTATTAGCCCTCTACCCTCTATCATAATTTATTAACTATTTACATTATTGTTATAAGCTACAATTTTAATATAATTCACAGCATCTTTAACAGAAATCGAATAATCTAATCTAAACCCATATTTTTACTACAGATCACATGTTTTATCACAAATGGGCAGTACTCACCGATCCAGATGACCTCAACAGTGGACCGAAGGGCTACCTAAAGTGCGATATATCGGTCATTGGAAAAGGCGATGCCATCAAGGTCTGAAGCGATGAAATAAAATCATAAATTAGTAGAGATACCTCCATATCGTTTTCTCCTATTTTTTATTTAATACAGTCAGCCATTTTGAAGTCTTCACATTAGTGATTATTTCTATTTTATTAACCAAGGCCATCATTATTCATGAATTCTACTTTCTGATTGAGTTACAGTGCATCACTTAAAGATGATAATATTTCTATTAGGAACTACATGGTTGGGTCAATTGATAGCACTTAGTTCTCTAAACAGTATCTTTGTTATGCGATCAACATATAACATCGTTGTTATAACCTAACCATCTTTATTGGTCATTGTATTAAAGCGTAATTTAAACAAATCATGTATATACAGATCCCTACAAAAGTTGACAATGACGAAGACGACATCGAGGGGTAAGTGATTTCAAGAATTAATCTAATATATTATTTTGATTCGATATCAGAGATAATATCAACATTATTTTGTTATTATTTTCACGTTAAATTCACTAAAATTGATGGAATTTGCAATAATCCAGTTTTTTCGAACGAGTACGATTCCAGTAACATATGCATGACAGTAATTGTATTTTCTAGGAATCTTTTGCTTCCGGCTGGCATGCCGAGCGACCGACAGCAAGCCATGATCACCGTCAAGATCTACAAAGCTGAAGGCTTGCCCAAGATGAACAGCGGGGTCATGGCAAATGTCAAGAAGGCTCTCATTGGTCAGACGACCGATCTCGTCGATCCTTTTGTTCAAGTCAGCTTTGCTGGTCACAAGGTTTTGAGCTTACATACAAATTCCTGGACACACCTCACACTACATTGAAAACGCTTTATTACATTAATGAGGGGTGGTTTTAGTGATTACGTTAATGAGGGGTGGTTTTAGTGATTACATTAATGAGGGGTGGTTTTAGTGATTACGTTAATGAGGGGTGGTTTTGGTGATTACGTCAATGAGGTGTGGTTTTATTGATTACGTTAATGAGGGGTGGTTATAGTGATTACTTTAATGAGAGGTGGTTGTAGTGATTACATTAATGAAGGGTGGTTTTAGTGATTACGTTAATGAGGGGTGGTTTTAGTGATTACGTTAATGAGAGGTGGTTAAAGTAAGTACATCAATAAGAGGTGGTTTAAATGATTACATCAATGAGGGGTGGTTTCAGTGATTACGTTAATAAGATGTAATGTACTCAATTAATTGTGCAGTATGACCAATTAACCATGTCACCTAACTAACCATCCAACTATTATATATCAAACCTAACTTATTAATTATGCCACCTAACTATCTAACATTACTAACTAATATGTATCCAACCTAATTAATTAACCATGCTATCTTACTAACTATCTAACATAACCAAATAATATGTATCAAACCTAACTAATTAACCATGCAAATGTAACACCCAGGGCAAGACTCGCGTTAAGAAGGGCCAGTACGAACCTATGTGGAACGAACAGCTGGAGTTTACTGATATGTTTCCCCCACTGTGTCGCCGTATTAAGATCCAGCTGAGAGACCACGACGGGGTGAAGGATCCTGTCATTGGGACTCACTTCCTCGATCTTACCAAGATTTCAAACGAAGGAGAAAATGGTAGATTTGTTATTTATTTAACACAGAAGGAGCTGTAGGCAACACAACATGCACTCTCCATACACGTTCATCACTGCCGTTATACACGTTTCTAAACCTTAATGTTTATCGTGGGTGGTTTTGGGGTGTTATACATGGTTGATAAACTTCAGATATGCTTGAGAGCCTAGCGAAAACTTTTTATTGCTATTATACCCAGGTTAAAATCCTTTATTGCTACAGAACCAAGTTGAAATCTTTTCTACTACATTAGAACCAAGCTAAAAACTTTATTATTGCTATTACAATCATTTATAACTTCTGCTATTGTTATAACAACCAAATTGAAACCTCTTATATTTTTTGAGCTCCTTGAAAAATCTTTCTTTTTTATGAGCACCAGCTATTTCTATGATAACAAAGTCAAAAGCTCTTAAATTTCTATAAAATCATGCTGAAACGTCTTCTTTTGCTCTGACAACCAGGTTTTTTGCCAACCTTCGGGCCATGCTGGGTAAACCTGTATGGATCACCTCGGTTCTTCAACGTGCGTGATGATCACATGCACCTCAACGATGGTCTCGGAGAAGGTGTCTCATATCGTGGTCGTCTGCTGCTAGCTGTTAAAACAGACATTCTGACAACCTTTGAGAGTGGCCCTGCCAAGGTCACAAGAGAACCTGCTCTTCCAATTTCTGAGGTTTGATCTGTTAAAATCTCCACGTTTTCCTGATGAATTCATACAACACTAGTTTTGATATCATTTATTGTACATTTAAAAATTATTTATATGACATCTTAGAAGTGAGAGGATTTTTTTTGTATATTGTTAATATATTTATATAAATAATTAATGTATATATACATATATATATATATATGTATTTTTATTTTATATTATTTTTTTTCAACAAATTGCACGAATATTTAAATGTGTACACAATTTAGGTAAAGTTACACAGAGTAAAGTTAAGTTGAAACGCGTACAATATAACAATTCTAATTGTGCTCTATATTTGTATGATTTTTTTAAAGTTGATGATAGAAGTTAAAACTACTTTTAACAATAATATACAATTTACCTAAATAATATTGGTATTCGGTAATAGATTACTCAAGTTTTGCAAGTTATATAAATATCTCAGACATTCAATTACATTACAGAATGATAATGACATTCAATATTTGTGAAATTTCATTTATTAATCAAAGGTAATGTGTTATATTTCGAGTTAAAAAGTAAAGATGAATCCAACTTGCCAGCTGGTGCCCGTGGTGCAGTGCAGTTAGAAGCACAACTTTTCATGTAAGAAGAATGAATATGCCCCTACCAGAAATTTTGTTGTGCTATACACTATCAAAAATGAGAAATTTTTTACGTGCTTGAATATTGAGAAATTTTTGCAATGCTATTGTAAGTGCAACAGACTTCCATTACTGAAGGAGCACTAAAACCTATCCATGCCTTTTTTCCCTTATATTTATGTAAATTTTTTATGTATTATTATTCTCGTTATTACAGAATGCTGCTGGTCGGACTGAAACGTACTTTTTATTTGCAACGATTTTAGAGGCCACTATGATAGAAAAGAGGCTCGCGGATAAAGACATCCATTTTGAGTTAAGCATTGGTGAGTTCTGTATCTGATAAGAGAATTCAATCTAAAAATGGGCACCTGCATTTATTACATTAGTTACAAATACTTGTCTCTGGTGTGTGAGTGGTCACTCTGGAAATGTTTTCAATGGATACCACACTAATTGTGTATTAGATAACTGACGATGTTATCAATGGATACATTACCAGTGTATCAGGTAAATCTAATTTTTTTCTTGATGGATACAACACCATTTATGTATCGGGTAACTCTGACGATATTATCAAGGGATACCTTACCAGTGTATTAGGTAGATCTAACGATGTTCTTAGTGGATACACCATCACTTGTGTATCAGGTAACTCTGGCAATGTACTCGATGGATATAACACTCCGACGCGACGGAGAAGTAAGGGCAGTGAAAGTGACAGCGATCCGGAGAAGAAAACAGATTCAACTGATGCCAATGTGCCGTTGATTCCGGAAAAACCCAAACCAACGACTCCGGTCAACAACTGGCAGAGCACGACGTCACCACAGAAGCCTGTTACGCGGGACAAACTTTACTATCACATGCCGTTCTACGAAGACAAACCCTGTTTGTACGTCACAGACAACTTCGAGGACCATAGACGTCGCCTCTACAACAGCAATATTATCGAGGGCATCACGGAAATATTGGTGAGCCTATTTTTGAGAAGTTCCAAACACTTCGTGTTAGAAATTCTCTGCTTTTCTGACAATTTTTTGTTTATTTTTCATGCAGAAAGTGATGTATTTGGATTGCGGAAAAGATTTAGTTAAGAGTTTTACTAATGGAAATTTACAAAATTGTCAAATCATGGCTTAACCCCTATCACACTGACATCTCTACATCACATTACTATAGAAAATACTATTCTGTGATAACAGAGTGCTGGGGGTTAAATAGTTCACTAAGTGACTTCCATTAGGCTCTCATATCAAAAATTTTCTAGTGTTAAAAGGTTTCATAGGATTCCTATGTAAGTTATGTTAAGGTTTGGTTATTGGTATGGTCACAAGGAGTAAGTGTGAGAAGGTGCTTGTAATAAAGAGATGCAGGATGCCACGTTAGTCCGATAAAGTTCACCTCTAAATAAAAGATTGTATTTATTTTTACGTTAGTTAGTCAACAACCTGTTTATTTCCTTTTTGTGAAGTGCTTCTGTTTGTGTTGACTCACACTAGCCTATAGAGTCACAAAATATCATTATTCTTGTAGAGGAACAAAATTAGAATATTTATTGCCAGTTAATCTGCTTGCATTGACATCAACATTTTGATGGAGATATCATACCTTACCTTACTGATATTTTTTATTTTTAGTTTAAGTAGAAGGAAACTAATATATTATTGATGAACTATGATTTATTATTCTTGAATTCGCTATCACAATGATGTACTTTCACATTTTAGGAAAACGGTATTACTGACGTGAATAATATGGTCACGTATGACGTGCCGCAACCAGACAAGCATCTACGTCGTGTGTTTGAAACGACGGCGTCTGCTTGCAGCAAATACGTGTCGCTTGTCAGAACGTCGTCTGGCGGTTCTGCTGCTGGCAAGACCAAGCTCGATAAAGAGAGACATAAATGGGTCATCAGGGAAATGGTAGGTTATTAGGCAGATCACAAGCTGCTTCATTAGTGCAAATACGTCATGAAGGGAATAGTAGGTTACTAGGCAGGCGATGGAGAGAGATTGATGTGTATTGGTCATGAATAAATTTAGGATGTTACTCGGCATATGTGAGAGATATTTGTTGAAATAGGTCGAGAAAATAGTACATTACCCTGCAGATGACACATACCACTGGCATAAATTGCTCACATGACATGCCAAGTTGCTAGGTAGACAATAGGAGGGATGGTTGTGAGTGGGTAATGAAGAAAATGGTCGGTTATCAGATGATCAGAAGAATCGGTAAAGGAAATTGTAGAATCTTATGATCACAAACAAAGTTTTCATTATGTTTTGTGTATGGGGATTCTATCTCAGA
>WURV02148644.1:0-17792 GCA_011762755.2 Epimenia babai | reverse complement strand
GGAGCGGTAGCTTGATCTCAAGAGGGGAAGCCGTGCTTATGAACCGCCGGCAACATTCAACACCACTGAATCTTTAAAGTGGACAGAGTACTAGGTCGGGGCACCCCGATAGTAGTGCCACAGAAAAAGACTTCCCGCACTGCGATACGGCGCCCAGCGTTTCACTTTTTCACGGGCTTTTTTCGCCGAGGGGCGGGCGCGCATTCGTTTCAGCTTCTGCAGGGCCACCTGCAGGGCGAGATCGTCGGCGGGAAATACATCGTCGCGCTGTAGTGAAAACATTAAATAAATCTCTGCACTCCAGGGGCCAAAGCCGCGCAATGCGGTAATCTGTTCAAGCACCACGTGATCTTCCAAATTGCGAAACTCTTCAATTTGCAGTTTGCCGCTCTCGATCGCCTCTGCGATGCCACAGGCGTATTCGGCCTTTCGATTCGAAAACCCGGCCTCCCGCAGCGCCCCGTCAGGGAGTGCTAACAATGCTGACGCCGTCATGTCTGGAAGCAAACTGCGCACCCGTGTCATGACAGCGGTGGCTGCTTCCGTTGATATTTGCTGCCCGGCGATTATCGACAGCAATGTCTCCAGTCCCTCGGGCCGAATTCGCGGCTCCGGAAACCCCACCAGCGCCAAACCCGCGGCGACATCTTTGTCTTTGGCAGCGAGAATCTTTAACTGTTTTCGCAATGATTGTTTGGTCATTCAACTATGTGTAAACAACTAATTGGATTAATGAATTTTTCCGACAGTAACATTATTTTTTAAGATTTACGCGACGAAAAAAGACACCCTGCGACCGCTGCGCAACTCGTTACGCATCCTTTCCGATGCTAAAATCCCCGGCGTCCAAATGCATTAGCCGGAGCAGTCCGATGACCCCTGAAGAAGCGCGCGCCAAACCGGTCGAACTGGTTTGGGAAGATCCCTTTTTGCTGGAAGAACAGCTAAGCGAAGATGAACGTCTGATCCGTGACACGGCTCACGACTACTGCCAGGCGCAGCTGGCACCGAGGGTGGTTGAAGCCAATCGAAGGGAAATCTTCGACCGCGACATCATTAGCGAAATGGGTGAGCTCGGTCTGCTCGGTTCAACATTGCCCGAGCAATACGGCTGCGCAGGTACCAACTACACCTCCTACGGTCTGGTCGCACGCGAAGTCGAGCGGATCGACTCGGGTTATCGGTCGGCCATGTCGGTGCAGTCGTCGCTGGTTATGCATCCGATCTTCGCCTACGGTGACGACGCGCAGCGCGAAAAATACCTGCCCAAGCTGGCCAGCGGCGAATGGATCGGCTGCTTTGGCCTGACCGAACCCGACCACGGTTCCGATCCGGGTTCGATGATCACCCGGGCCAAAAAAGTCACCGGTGGCTATCTGCTTTCGGGAGCGAAAAACTGGATTACCAACTCACCGGTTGCCGACGTGTTTATCGTTTGGGCGAAGTCTGACGCGCACGACAACAAAATTCGCGGGTTTATTTTGGAAAAAGGCATGAGCGGCCTGGCCGCACCGAAAATCGAGGGCAAGTTTTCGCTGCGCGCCTCAGTCACCGGCATGATCCAAATGGACGACGTGATGGTACCGGAGGAAAACCTGCTGCCCAACGTATCCAGCCTTGCCGGCCCGTTTGGCTGCCTCAATCGCGCACGATTCGGGATTGCCTGGGGCAGCATGGGCGCCGCGGAAGCGTGTTGGCACGCGGCGCGCAACTACACACTGGAGCGCAAGCAATTCGGCAAGCCGCTGGCGGCGAACCAGTTGATCCAGAAAAAACTCGCCGATATGCAAACCGAAATCAGCCTTGGATTGCAGGGTTGTTTGCGCCTGGGAAGACTGATGGATGAGGACCGCTGCCCCGCCGAACTGATCAGCCTGATGAAGCGCAACAACTGTGGCAAGGCGCTGGATATCGCACGTGTCGCGCGAGATATGCACGGCGGTAACGGTGTTTCGGATGAGTACGGTGTGATCCGGCACGTGATGAATCTGGAAGCCGTCAACACCTACGAAGGGACGCATGATGTGCATGCGTTGATTTTGGGAAGGGCGCAGACTGGGTTGCAGGCGTTTGTTTAATTTGCTTGCTTGTTGAGATAGGTTGGGTCGCTCGCGTAGCATTTACATCCTTCTCACTATTGTGCCCAGCGTGCGAGTTCCTTTTGGTAGCGCCCAAAAGGAACCAAAATGCGCTTAGAGTGCAGAATACAGAGTGACTGCACGGTGCCGCGCGCGACTTGCCAAAGCTGTTCTCCCAACAATCTTTGCGCGCGAAAAGGTTAAGTAGTAACCCAAACAAAGCCACTCTATTTTACTTCCTTCGGGGTGTGAGGTTTTTCATTCGAACAGATCCTGCACCTTGCCTTTTTATTGTCGTGAGTGAAAAGCCTAAAGACTCAACAGACAAGTGGAATATCTCTTTTGGTTATTGTGCCGCTGAGCCCTTACGTTCGCTCACTCAACAGTTCGATAAAGACGCCTGCGCCAGGGCGAACGGAACTAGCCACCGCACTGGACAGATGGCACCAAAAGCGGCTTTTTGGTGACTTTTTGCCGCAACAAAAAGTTACTTGCTCGCAGGGCATGTTAGTGAGAGATGTGCAGGCGCATCGCGAGCAAAACCCACCCTCACATAATAATTCATTCAAGGCACACCTCCCCCAAATACCGTAAAATCACCAAACAAACGAAACTGAACAATCGGAAGCATGCCCTCCCCAAACATCCAATGGTTCCCCGGCCATATGCACAAGGCCCGCAAGGAAATCGCCAAGCGGCTGACACAGGTCGACCTGGTAATTGAGGTCCTCGATGCACGCATTCCCTTCAGCAGCGAAAACCCGATGCTGGCGGAACTTCGCGGCGACAAACCCTGCATAAAAATCCTCAACAAATCAGATCTGGCCGATGAAAATTCAACAACAAAATGGCTGGCGCATTTCGAGAGTAAAGCTGGTGTTAAGCCGGTTGCCCTTAGCGCTAAAGTCCATGATTCCGCCTCTGTTATTGTTGCCACGGCAAAAAATTTGTTCCCGCAAAAAAAGGACACAGTTAAGGGAGTCCAGGCACTGATTGCCGGCATACCCAACGTTGGGAAGTCCTCACTTATCAATTTACTGGCCGGCAAGTCAATTGCAAAAACCGGCAACGAACCGGCGATTACCAAGATGCAACAGCGTATCGATTTACAGAACGGTATCGTACTTTTCGACACTCCCGGTATACTCTGGCCCAATGTCGAGAACCGTAACAGTGGGTTTCGTCTGGCGGTTAGCGGTGCGATCAAAGATACGGCACTGGATTACGAAGATATCGCGCTGTTTGCGATCGATTATTTGACGATTATGTATCCGGAGCGACTTCGATGCCGGTATGCGATTTCCGGGTTATCGGGCGACAGCGTAGAGACACTGCAATCGATCGGACAGGCCAGAGGCTGTTTGGTTCGCGGTGGTGATGTCGATTGGCAGCGCGCGGCAAAAATCCTGGTCAACGATATACGAGGAGGCGGATTAGGAAATCTGACTCTAGAAACGCCGGACATGATTGAACATGAATTAGCTGAACTGGAAACCATTCGCGCCGAAAAAGCTGCCAAAAAAGCCGCGCGCGCTGAACGTAAGAAACGCAGATAAAGCCAGCGTCTAGGCTGCCGCTGATACCGGCAAGTTTTTAGGCAACTCGACAACAAAGCGGGCGCCGATTTTCCGCCCGGATTCCGCCCAGATTTTGCCGCTGTGCTGTTCGATGATCTTACGACATATCGACAATCCCAACCCTGTACCTCCAGCCTTACTCTTCGTTTTGCTGCTCTGCGTGAACGGGTCAAAAACGGATTCAACTTCGTCGTCCGGAATCCCGACACCCTGGTCTTCAATAACCAATTGAATCCAGTCTTCATAGGGTTTGCTAGTCACAGATACAACAACTTCACCTCCCGACGGAGAAAATTCAATTGCGTTGCACAATAAATGGCGCAATACTAAAGCGCACCGTTCAAGGTCGATCGGAAGTCGCAGATCTTCCACTGGCAACTCTTTCTGCAAAACGATGGATTTATCCGCGATTTCGATATTCACTTTGTCAAACGCTCTGTCGACTAGCTCTTGTACACTGTGCTCTGAGAATTCGATAGTCGCCATTCCTGTATCCAACGAAGAAAGCTCCATCAGATTATCCAGGAGCGACAGCAAACGCTCACCCGCGTTGCTGATATTGTTAAAGTATCTGGCTTCATTAGCCTCCTTTTCCGCCAGTCTTCGACGTCCAATTTCTGAAAAGCTCAAAATCGCGTGCATTGGCGTGCGAAGCTCGTGAGATATATTTGCCAGAAACTCGGACTTGGCTTTGTTTACAGCCTGCGCCTGCTTCGCCGTTGCCACCAGCTCACTTTGCTTCTGCAAAAGTTGTCTGGTCGATTTTTTGAGCGCTCTGCGCATCCGGATAAATGCTCGATACAGCGATGAAAGTTCATCGCCACACTTGCGGCTGCCAGCTTCAGTTTTCGCTTCCCCAAGCTCACGGCTTATCGAATCTACATGTTGTGACAGATTCGCCAGCGGCGATGAAATAGTGTACTTAATCGCAAAGTAGAGAATCAGCCATAAGCACAGGGTTTTGATCAACGCGCTGGCGATGACCGAATAAAATACGCTTTCGACTCGGGCTACGACAACATACGCTTCGGTATAAATATACAAGTAACCCAATATAGTCTCGTTGCCGTCGTCATCGCTGTGTTCGATAGGGAATGACTGTGTGTAAGTTGTAGAGATAAGTGAAAATCGATCTGCGTGTTCCCGGGGATGATCGGGCACCCTGCCTTCGATGTACTCGATATCGCCCTCCATGCGCAAGCCGGTGACCGCTTTGTTCTGCAACAGCGCATACAGACTGCTGTTGACTACATCTTCGTCGAGATCCCACGCGGCCGCGGTCAGTGCCGGCATAATTAACTCAACGGACTCGCCAATTTCATCGTACAGCCTATCGCGCTCATCACCGTACTCGATATATAGCTGCGTCACCGTTGTCAGCAGTGCTATGCCAAAGTACAGGGCAAATACCAGTCGGAGCAACTTGGTAGCGAGCGGGCTCATTAACGCGATTAATCCTTGGTCGGGCCAAGGCGACGCAGTCGCGGGTGCCCATCACTTAGTGTAGCGGCCGCTCGCCACCGGCCTTTAAGGGTTGGATTGGTCAGCCAGAATTAGGGCTCAGCGGTGTGTCGGGTACCCAGATGTAACCGTCCGGGTCTAGCAAATACGCCTCACGAACACCGTGGGGCTTGTCCGCGGCGGCGGCGAGTACTGGGTAGTCGAATTGCCGTGCCGCCGCTTCGGCCCGATCGGGGTCGCAACAGTGCAAGCGCAGCTCAACACCGCCACCACGGGCTTCCAACCCGTCGATTGCACCGCGCATCGGATGGTGCGAGTAGGTACTGTCGGCGTGCAGCATCCAGCTTGCTCCATAGCCTTCCAGGGCGGCAAATCCCGCGTCGCTATAGACCACTGTTGCGCCGAGCACGTTACACTGAAAATGCAGACTTGCGTCAATATCCCGCACCAGCAAATTAACTGTCAGGCCGCGCAGCGACTGACCGTACTCGACTGCATCGGGTTTCTCACTCATTACGCCAATACCCCGTTACAAAAGCAGCGAATATTGCGCTGTATTTTGTTGTTGCCAGCCGCGTTTGGCCCAAAAGTATTCCGCTGATGGATTTCCGTCAATGACCATTGCATGGCACTTGATGATGCCGACTGCACGCAAACTGTCCAGTGCCTTGTCGAGCAACTGACCGCCGATTCCCAATCCGTAATGTGTTTCGCTGACCACCAGATGGTAGATGTAGCCACGCCGGTAATCCTGGCCGCACATCACTGTACCCACGACGATATTGCGCTCCTCAGCCACCCAGCTCAATCCGGGATTGCCGGCCAGAAAGCGTTCGATGGCGGGCGGTGAGTCGGTCGCACTGACCGACGTCCATTGGGTACTCCGCCACAGTGCGATAGCCTGTTCCGCATCGTCGGGCATAAACTGGCGAATCACCACCCCATCTCTATTCATTGACATATCACGCGGCCGTTAGCGGTTCGCCTTCAATAGTAATTCGGTGCATCAACCGCAGCTCTCCGTGGTAATCATTCAGTGCGCAATGATGGGTGGCGCGATTATCCCAGATCGCAATCGAGCCTTTTTCCCAGTGAAAGCGACAGGTAAATTCATTGCTGCGTGCGTGTTCGTACAAAAATTCGAGCAGTGGCTGAGATTCCTCTTTCGTCCACCCTTCGAATTTCACGGTGAAATCGCCGTTGACGTAAAGCGCCGGTTTACCGGACAACGGATGTTTGACAACGACAGGATGCAGGGCGTCCTGGGTGGCGGCTTCCATATTCTTATAGCGGCCGGCAACATCGTCCATATCGACATCGACATAGGCCTGATAGCCGAATGCATGTCGGCTCGAGTGCTCCGCGCGCAAACCGTGCAGGGTTTTTTTCATCCCGTCGGAGAGTGCATCGTAAGCGGCGTACATACTGGAAAACAGTGTGTCGCCACCGATGCGCGGCACCTGGCGCGCGTACAAAATTGATCCCATAGCCGGAATCTGATCGTAAGAGTGATCCGTGTGCCACAAGCCGCCGACGTTTGTTTTTTGATCGGGTTCTTTTCGCACTTCGGCAATAATCGGGTGGCTCTCGACTTCCTTGAAAAACCGGTTGACGTTTATCTCACCCCATCGACGGGCGAACTCTATATGTTGATCCGGACTAATGTGTTGATCGCGGAGAAAAATTACTGCGTGTTCGACAAACGCCCGGCGCAGTTCGGCAAACTGCTCATCGCTAATGCCGGCGGCAATATCAATGCCATCGATCTCCGCACCGATCATCGGGCTAATAGGTTTAACCGACAGCGTTTGATAATTACTCGACACGGAGCTTTCTCCAATGGCTCAGCCGATTTGTTGGCAGCGAGTCTCCCGGACAAAAAATGCACCGGCCAGCGCCGCTGCGTTTACTACCAGAAAACTAACCATCGCCGCTCGATACGCATCGGCGGTATAAATGCGGACCCCGTCGATTATCGTACCGTCCCACTGCAGGTCCAGCAAGGCGCCGATCAACGGCTGCATAACCGCACCGGAGCCGACAATGCACATATTCATTAACCCCAGCGATGTACTACTGAAGCGAATATCATTCAATTCTTTCACCGAGCTGAAGGAAACCGTCATCGCCGATCCGCCCGCGCCGGTAAGAAAAACCAGCAGCATCAGCAATGGCGTGCTGTCGGGGGTAAAAAAGAGGATGGTTGAAAAGGCACACAAACTGACAATTGCACCGACAATCACGATCGGGTTGCGCCGCCCGACGTGATCGGAATACCAACCGACAAACGGCGAAAACAGCGCCCAGCCGGCAAACAACATCGAAGCAATTCCGGCCGCCTGTGCGGTGGTGTAACCGTGGATCGTGCTTAACCACGGCACTCCCCACAGACCACCGAATCCCAACATCGTGCCGGCCATGCCGAACCCGATCAACGCGCACAACCAGGTTTGCGGGTTGCCCGCCACCCCGCGCAGACTGCTGGCAATGCCCGGGCCGCTATCGCTGTGTTCCTTTTGTGATTCCGAACGCTTCGGGACCAGCCAGTAGATCAGTCCAGCCATCACCACGGCGATTACCGCCATCGCCTGTGACATACCTCGCCAGCCTATCGATTCGACGACATAACGTAGCGGCGCCTGGCCGAAAATTGCACCGCACATGCCAATTGCCTGCAACATGCCGGCGAGCATCGCGTACTGCGCCGGCCGAAACCAATACCCGGCAATCGCCATTGTGCCGACAAACGCGAATGCCACAGTGACACCCACCAGTGCACGTGCCACCGAAGCCATCCACAGCGAATCGCTGATCGCAAAAGCCAGCGATGCGATCGCGCACAAGCCCGCCGCAGTGCTCATCAGTTTCCGCGGGCCAAAGCGGTCGGTTAACACGCCGACCGGCAGCTGAATCGACGCATAGGCGTAGAAATAGAATGCGGACAGTGAGCCCAGCGCCGCGGCCCCGACGGAAAAATCACGCATCAGCTCATTGGTCATCACACTCGGCGCCACCCGCTGCACAAATGCGTAGGCAAAGAACAGCGCCCCCAGCGCAAAGGCGATCACCGCGCTGCGGCGGCTGACCTCCGGCAGTGTTTCAGTGGCGACCGTCATCTGTTGGTGACAGCCGCCAGCGCTATGCCGGCGCCGATAGATGACCAATAGGACAGCCTGCCCCGGCGACAGCGTGGCACGGGCGTAATCGAACTGAATAACACGCAATCGTTGAAAGGCATTGCTACTCCCTGATTGAAGCGGCACTCGGCGGAGTGCGAAAGCACGCAGTGTAGCGAAGAACGCCGTCGCAACCATAGATACAGTTTTGCCGATGCTGGGGGCAATCTTCAATTTTTATGGCAGGAAACCTGTGGCATTTAGACAAAAAGCTATGGGATCGCTACGAGAAATGAGGCCGTCATTCCGGCCTACGAGCCGGAATCCAGTCCCCGGCGTTGTCAGTATGCAGAACAGCATCGTCACCCTCGATACATTGAGGCCTGGATGCCGGGGCAAGCCCGGCATGACGATACTTTTCGCCTAAATGCACCCTGAGTTACAGGAAGTCAAAAACAAAACCAGCGGGGGTGTCGTGCGGTTCGAACGTGTTCGAAATCCTCGATAACAGGCACTCGCGGATGTCACTGGTCTATTAGCTTTACCGCCAACGAAACTCGTCAAACATCCCCGCGAGCTGATATGGTACGCAGCTTTTACGACTCCCGGAAAATTTCCGTGTCGGATTTATGCTGACAGATATCCTCCAACTCAGCACAACACAAATGGCGTTCGCGGTTGGCGCGACATTTCTCGCCTACACGGTTAAGGGATTTTCCGGCTTTGGCGCAGGATTGGTCGCGATCCCCTTGCTGGCGCTTGTGCTGCCGGTGCAGATCGCCGTTCCGGCGGTCAGCCTGCTCAGCTACGGCGGCAATATTATGCAGAGTTTCGCCTTGCGCAGAGATGTCTCCTGGCGCGACCTGTTACCCCTGATTCCATTTTCGCTTCTCGGCGTGGTCGTCGCGGTGTGGCTGCTGGTTAATGTCGACGCGGGCGCACTTGCGTTGTCGCTGGGCATTTTTGTTCTGCTTTACTCGACATACTCGCTACTGCCGACTCGGGAGATATCCGGCTCGCGCTTTTGGGCTGCGCCCATCGGCTGCCTGGGCGGTTTGATTGGCGCGCTGTTCGGATCCGGTGGCTTTATCTATGTGGTTTATTTGAAGTTGCGCGACCTGGATAAATCGCATTTTCGCGGCAGCGTTGCGATGACCCTGTTTATCGACGGCACGTTTCGGGTCGGTGGTTACTCGGGGTCCGGGCTGTACAACCAATCGACACTAGCCCTCGCTGCGCTGTTGTTTCCGGTATTGTTGATCGCTTTATGGGCCGGAAATCGCCTGCAACTCGGCATCGACCGAAAGCGTTTTAATCAGCTGGTGAGCGTGTTGCTAATGCTGAGCAGTGTGTTATTGATTTTCAAGTCACTGCGTTAGCTGTCTGTATAATCCTGCGCGAATTTCCCGGAGTTAGTCGATGTCCTTACTGTCCTGTGTTGAAGTCGATCCCGCGGGTGTACCCGATAGTGTCGTTATCTGGCTACACGGTCTGGGTGCCAGCGGTCACGACTTCGAGCCCGTCGTGCCGGAACTGCGCTTACCGAAAAACCTGGCAGTGCGTTTTATCTTTCCTCATGCACCGCAAATACCGGTGACAATTAACGGCGGTTACGTTATGCCAGCATGGTATGACATTCTTGACATGAATATCGATCGAAAAATCGATACCGCACAAATAGAAAGTTCGTCGTCAGCTATTCACGCGTTAATCGATCGGGAAATCGACAACGGGATTTCGGCAGAACGTATTGTGATTGCAGGATTTTCACAAGGTGGAGCGGTAGGCTATCAAACTGCCCTGAGTTACCCGAAGCGGCTCGCCGGACTGATGGCACTCTCAACCTATTTCGCGACCAACAACTCAATTGTGTTGGAATCGGCCAACGCGAATTTACCGATCTTTATCTCACACGGTACGCTCGATCCGGTCGTACCGGAGCAACTCGGACAAAAAGCGTTCGAGTTGTTGCTGGCCAAAGGCTATCGCCCTGAATACAAAACTTACGGTATGGAGCACAGCGTTCATCCCAATCAAATCAAGGACATTTCAGCGTGGCTGCAGCAGGTGCTCGCAAAATGATAGTCCGTGACATTGACTCACAATCCGGCAACGGCAATCTGCACGAAGTCGCCTGGGGGCTAATGGACACGGTTCGCCTGGTACTGGCTGATGACGGCGCCGGATTCAGTATTTCCAACGTCACCGTAAAAAAACCGATGGATGTTGTGCTGCAGTATAAGCACCATGTTGAGGCGAACATTTTTCTCGAAGGCGGGGGGACTGTGGAAAACCTGACCAGTGGCGAAATACATACGGTGCAGGCTGGTGTCACCTATGTTGTATTTCCCGAGGATCGGCATCGGGTGAAATTGTCGGCGGGCACCCGCTTGATTTGCGTTTTCAACCCACCATTGCAGGGTGATGAAAATCACAACGATGAGGGAGGATACAATGCCCCCGAAGGTGGCGAAGTTGGGTAATGCAACAGCTGACAAATCAATTTGCAACGTTTTAGAGCACACCTGAATTTAAACGCCTAACTTAATCGAAGTCCCGCTACCTAGGGGATACTCAGAAAATGAACCAGCGGAGTGTCTAATACGGAATACTGCAGCAGAACTCGTATTCACACGTCCGGCGGCACGACATCAATACGCTATCTAAATGACCGCGCAAAGCGTCGACTATTTTGTGGTAGAAACCTTGAACCGACAGACCAACCTATCCCCGCGCTCACACTGCTCCTGGACCTGGCAACCCGTCGCCTCTCTGAAGAAACTGGCAACAGCCCCGCAGACGCACGCGTCTGTGCGTACTGCCGATGCAAGTGGGCAATTGTGGCTGGTGATAATGTAATCGCCGCTTTGCTCATCTAGTTCGGTTGCAGCACCCAGCGCATCGACAACTTCACGTGCGGCGGACAATCGCCGATGAATAGATTGAGATTTGTCCGGTACCGCGGACTGTGCAATGTGTTTGCCCACGCTCTTCATCAACCGCTTCATCGTCGCTACAGGCAATTGACGCGCAGCTGCGCCGACCAGCGCCACAGAAAAATCGCGATAGGCGTCAGACATGCTGTCTTCGCGTCCTTCAACTGCCTGATAGATCGTTGCCGGTTTGCCGGCGCGTTTTGCGTGCCTGACCGGGCCGCGCTGGACCAGACCCTGCGACTCCATGCGTCCGAGCTGAAACACAATTGCGTTGCGACTCAAATCCAATGCCTCGCATAACTCAGCGATCGTCGCGGGGCGCCTGCGCAACTCAGCGACAATTCGATGTTCGGTTTTTGTCATGTCAACCACAATGCAAATGAAGGTGCGGCGAGTATATAACAACATTAACAACCATAATAATGGTTGATATTGTCTATACATTCACCTAGACTGTGCTCAACCCTTGATTCACTACCCAGGAGAACCGAGATGAGCGATGCATGGCTTCCGTCGTTGGCGACCGACACTCCCCAGGCCGGCTTTGAACTGGCAGTAAAAATTTCCCGCGTCAGTATTAAAACTATCCAGCCCGACGAAGAGGTTCGCAATAAGCTTCGCCCTGTGTACGCCAATGATGCAGACGGCCTGATTGCTTCTTCACAGGTGATCGCAGCCAATTTCCAAACCGTCGCGGCAGCAAACAATTACTGGCGCGATTGAGAAAATCTGTTCCGGGGTGCACAGTGCCGTGCGTCTGAGCGCGGCACAAATTAATTGCGGAGAGAAAAATGCTCTAAAACGGTGTACCGAATACCGGTCCGCTCGACTGTTGAGTCGACTAAAACAAATTTGTCGACGGGCCAGTGGATCGGCATCTGGAAAATTTTCGGCGGCGGCCTGTTGACCTTGCGTGCCAGAGTAATGTGCGCGGTGTAAGGTCGAGCCTCAGGAGCATAACCACACTCACCCAGGGAATTGCCCAGCCGGCGATGCAATTCGATCAACCCCTTATTGGCGTCCTGTGAACCAAACCATACGACTTGGGCTTTTCTGAAATATCCCTGGCTATCGATTACAAGCTCAAATGGATCACTTCGTACCCGCTCGGCCGCTCTTTGCATGCAGTGAATGGCTTCCGGTTTTGCACTGCCGACAAAGTGCAAGGTTAAGTGCAAATTGTAAGCTGACACAAACCGGCTTTTCGGTCCGCTGAGCATGGTCGGCAACTGGTAGCTTGCCAGTTGCCGCCGCACCTCATCAGACGGCCACAGCGCGAAGAAAACCCTTTTTGACTCACCCCTGCTCACACAGTACGTGCCGATATTTTCAATTCGCGATTATGCTCGATTGCGAACCACGACCTCCGCACCCTCGCCTTCCGGTTCATTGTCGACAAGTTCCTCCGGAAAACCGGGCGCGCGCAGGTCCTCTCCACAGGTGTCCTCCAGGCGCTTTACAACCATCGACGACCAAACCCTTGGGCCGTAGCGTTTTAATCCATCACGCATTATCTCGACGCACAGGGGCGACAGTTCCAGCGGCACCTCGTGCTTCTTGCCGAGATCGTCGAACAGGGTCAGATCCTTTACCTCGTGGTCCATGGTGAAATTTATGTTGTAACTGCCGTTGAGAATCAACTGTCCCTCGGTCTCGTGCACGAACGAATTGCCGGATGAAATACGAATCGCCTCATAGGCAACGTTGAGGTCGACACCGGCTTTTTTCGCCACCATAAACGCCTCGCCGGTGGAAATCAGCTGCACACCGGCCAGATAGTTGGTCGCCACTTTCATGATCGACGCCGTTCCCAGCTCGCCCGTGTGCAACACATTGCGACCGACTGTAGTCAGCAGCGGCAGGACTTTTTCAAACGCCTCGCGCTTGCCGCCGGCAAATATTGCAATGTTGCCGGTGGCCGCGCGATGGCAGCCACCCGAGACGGGGCAATCGATCGGAATTGCACCTCTCGCTTCGACCAGCGCACCCAGGCGGCGAATCTCATCGGCATCCGTGGAGCTCATCTCCAGCCAGATTTTTCCTGTCGATAGACCGGCCAGAATGCCGTCGTCTTCCTCCATTACCTGCGCAGATACCACGGGAGATGGCATGCAGGTAATAATTGTGTCGCAAGTTTCAGCCATCGCCCGGCCGCTGTCGGCTGTACCGGCCCCCTTCTCAACGAAGGCTGCGACCAACTCAGCGTCGATATCGCGGACCGTTACATCGTAGCCATTTCGCAACAAGCTGCCGGCCAGCTTGCCGCCGACATTTCCCAAACCGATAAAACCAATTTTCACTGTGATCCCCGAATCTGTTGTTGGATGTAAACGAAACGGATAGTGAAATCCGATCAGGCAAAAATCAAACGAATCTTTTAAGCATTAAGGCATCAATTTTTTTGTGGCGATCACCGCGAATTTCTACCCCCCAAGTTCACGAAGAATGATGTACCAGTGCCCCAGCGCACCGTAGAAACTTTCCACCGGAATTCTCTCGTTGGCACCGTGCGCTCGGTCATCGCCCATCTCAATAAATGCACTCATTACCCCGTAAGTCGGAATACCGGCGCGCCGCGTCCAGACAGCGTCGGTGCCATACGGCGACATAAACGGAGTAAGCGGAATTTTCGGAAACCGCGCATGCACCGCCTTTTGCACCGCCGCCGCGACGTCGTCTCTCCACGGTGAGATCGGGCCGGCAATCGGATTTTCGACAATCGCTACTTTGATAGCACTGTTTCCAATGGCACGGCTTATATGTTCAACAACTTCACTGGCGCCATCCCCGGGAAACGGGCGGCAATTAACGATGGCTGTCGCCGAACGCGGCAGGGCGTTATCCGCGTGCCCGGCCTTTAAGCGTGTCGCGACGCAGGTGGTGCGGGTCATTCCAATCAGCTCCGGTGACTCGGCGATAACATTCGCCGCGCTTTCGTTGTTTGGATCTGCCGCAAACTCCCGCATTGCACGCCCCACCCGACCAGGGGTGATGTTGCCCGTGGCGGCAAAAAACTCCCGGGTGACTTCATTGGAACGCAGGGGAAAGCGAAACGCCGCCAATTTTCCCAACGCTTCCGACAGCTCATAAATTGCATTGTCATCCCGCGGCATCGAACTGTGACCGCCGGGATTCGTCGCGGTAACCGTCACCGTCATATAAGACCGCTCGGCCGTTTGCAACAGATATTGAACGCCGCGTTTCGGTGCCGCCAGCAGCCCTATCCCCGCATCGGCGTTAAGGGCAAATTCGGCATCGAGCAAGTGCTTGCTTTTCTGTGACAGGAGTGCGCGAATTGCCGACTGGCTGGTTTCCTCATCACCGGTAAAGGTAAGAATAAAATCCCTCGAGGGCACAAATCCTTCGCGCTTTAACCGTATAAACGCACTGGTGACCGCTGTGACGCCAAGCTTGTTATCGAGAGTTCCGCGGCCGTAGAAATAACCGTCGTGCTCCGTCAACGTAAAAGGGTCGTGATCCCATCCCGCCGCCTCGGCATCGACGACGTCCAGATGCGCCATCACAAGCACAGGTGCCTTCCCCGATGTTCGGTCACCGGCGTAGCGCACAATCAATGAGGCGGTTTTGTCGCCGTAGATCGGCGAGTGCGGCACTACATGAACGGCATCATCGGCAAAGCCCGCATCGTGAAACTGTTGCGCTAAAAGTTTGGCGTACTCGGGAACAAGCCTGTTTCCCTCAACAGTGCGCAACGCAATGCCTTTTCGGAAAAGTTCCAGGGCGTGTTGTTGATACGGCTCGGTGTGATCGACACCGGCATCCTGCGCCTGCGACAATTGAACCAGTGCCAGCATTGCGAAGATAACCGGTATTATCCTTATCATCACTGCTTCTCCTTATCGGGTAAGCGCATCCAGCATAGCCAAATTGACAATTTAACGCGAACTTCAGCAAACCGGAACAGATGTCAACACAACCACCGCCACTCAAAGTTGTCGTTCTCTACTCAGCAGGACACCTTGGCAGTGCGCTCATAATGAACAGACTCGTCCACATGGCTGAAGTCGAAGTGGTCGGTGTCGTAAAAGCACAGCCGCTATCGTTGACGAAAAGCGGCAAGTCCCGGATTAGGCGACAACTGCAAATAGTGGGTTGGAGATTCGCGTGGTTGTTGTTTTTTCAGCGATGCATTCAAGGACTGGGATACACTATCACGCTGCTGGCTCCCGGTTTGCGCAGACGACTATTGCCAGCGTGGAAAATTGCCCGGCAGCACAGTATCCCGGTACTGAGGTCCGCCGACGTTAACGACGAATCCACCGTCGCGTTTCTCCAGCAATATGACCCGGACTTGTTACTGTCGGCTTATTTCTCACAAATACTGAAACCGGAGACCATCCGAATCCCGCGGATTGGCGTGCTGAATATCCACCCCGGCTGGTTACCGGCGTATCGTGGCGCGATGGCCTATTTTTGGGTATTACACAACGGCAGCGACCGGGGCGGTGTCACAGTACACTGGATTGATGAGGGTATCGACTCCGGCCACATCCTTGCGCGGCGAACATTTCACATCCTGGAAAAGGCCACCCAAGAGACAGTGCTCACCTTCACCGCCACTATCGGAGCACGCTTGTTCCGGCGGATCGTCAGAAAACTGCAAGCCGATGCTGATCCGGTTTTAACTGTCACGGCAAACGTACAGGAAACGGCAAACTACTATCCAATGCCCGGTAGCAAGGAGTTTGATAGCTACTTTCAACGGCGGCGTTTTTTTCGGATACGCGATGTACTTGGACTGATCGCGTTTCGGCGCTAAGGTGCCGAATGATGATCGCCTGACCCGGCCCTCGACCCTAGATGCGTCCAAGCTCAAAGAAATCCTGGTGGCTGTTGTAGTCGGCATCGGTGATCGATCGCTACATCGAGTTAAAAAGACTAACGGAGTAAGCCTGTGTTCAAAGCAATCATCATGTTAAAACGTAATGACGAATGGGAAATCGAGGCATTTCGCAACTGGTATCTGAACGACCACAAACCACTGGTGCATACCCTGCCTGGCTTGCAGCGCGCCAACTTCAATATTGTTCAGGGTGATGGTGGCGAGGATTACGATACCGTTTCCGAATTGTGGTTTGAAAATGCTCAAGCGCTGGACGATGCTTACGCGTCTGATGCGGGGAAGGTTGTTGCGCAGGATTCGTTGTCTAAAGTGAAAGCGCGGGTTAGGTTATTGGTGGAGGAGCATAATATTTTTCCTTAACTAGTTGGATGCTCCCGCGCATTAAGTAGCTTGATCGGTTCCTGTCGTCGGGTTTCGCTCGAGAATTACTAACGTATTTCTCAACTATGTGCGCTGCGAGCTAGGTACATTTTGTTTGCGCTCCACTACTGTCCGGAATAATGTTGAATCTTAAAAAATGTCATACCGATGAAAGCCGGTATCCAGCTTCTCGGCTATGTGGTTCATCGATGCGCCTTGGGCAATCTTCCAGGCGCTGTAGACTGGATGCCGGATCAACGAGTCGTTTCTTTTTCGGATCATTAATATCGAAACTAATCCCCCACATTCCTCTTCAAATACCGCTCAATTTGCCTCTGCTCCCAACGCTTGTCGAGAAACGGCGGCATCCAACCAAACACACCCGCCGCATGCATCAACACTCCGACTCCCCAACCCAACGCGGGATAAATCGCCCAGATATAGCTAGGTGATGTAAAAAAATTGATCCCAAACAACATCAGGATGACAACAACATACTGCGCCAAGTGCCAGTAAAATCCCTTGACTTCCTTAACGTGACGAACCGCATCGGGCGGCGGGTTGTCGCACTTCGTCACGCCCCGAACCGTATCGAGGGACACATCCAGCGCGGACGCCAATCCACGCGCACTTTCCAGCGACGGTGGATCACCCGTCTCGATTCTCTGGAGTGTCCGCACGCTGATTCCGGCCATATGCGCCAGCTCTTCCTGCGACAGGCCTTTACCGTCTCTTAGTGCTTTAATCATGATGCCGCCCTCGCTGTGGTGGTGACAAAAGCATCGCTAATTGACCTCGAACCTACCACGACATCGACACGACATCCACCCGACACCATCGTGACACTACACTCAACTCACCCTTAAAGTAGCTATTTCACAAGAAGACCTGCATCGTTTAAAGCAATCGGGCACCGACGTAACATGCCAACTGTCTACAAATGCTGGAGTGGAGTATGGTGTCAGCAACACCTGTCAATCCAACAGGATCGGGTTTGCAAACGGCGGCATACCCTACCGGTATCTGACGATTCGTCCCTCAACCGCGCACTCGGCGCAACTGTTGGCAGCGTCGGTCTCAGCGCCGAGGTCGGTGAGCAAATCGGCACGCTAACCGGCTAGTACAGCGGATATTTTAAATATTCGTATGTATAGGGTTGACTGCTATAGCGAGGGCTTCAACCGCTGAATAAACGGGGAGGCAATCTGGCGGCAAACCTCATCGTCATAGAAGTCATCCCCCTCTTTAGATAAAAAGGGGAAGCCGTGCTTATGAACCGCCGGCAACATTCAACCCCACTGAATCTTTAAGGTGGACAAAGTACTAGGGCCTGTTCACACTAATTTAGATATCGCTGCTGTCGGCCATTTTTTCGTTCAACAAGGCGAAGTGAGCGCTGT
>WURV02148633.1:0-17797 GCA_011762755.2 Epimenia babai | reverse complement strand
CCGCATGTTATACCCTTACACCCGCATGTTATACCCTTACACCCGCATGTTATACCCTTACACCCGCATGTTATACCATTACACTCGCATGTTATACCCTTACACCCGCATGTTATACCCTTACACCCGCATGTTATACCTTTATACTCGCATGTTATACCCTTACACCCGCATGTTATACCCTTACACCTGCATGTCATAGCCTTACACCCGCTATGTTATACCCTTGTACCAGCTTATTTTATAACATTCTTATTTTATAACATTGCGTATTTCACTCGTTTGACACAAATATCAACATTAAACCATCGCAGACCATTTTTTATTGAGATATTGACATTACTATATCAAACAATTTCTTAGCTGACTGCTGTCAATATGAGTTGTGAAGAAGTATCTTTCTATGCATTTGGTGTACTGTTTCAGGATCAATTTCCTGCATTTTGCGTAATATTACACTACTCACAGTGGATAGACACGGAAGAGAAGGTAATGCCGGCGTGGATATAGCCAGAGCAACTATCAGTGTACTTGGGGAAACAGTCATGTAGGCATCACACTATAGTTACTGTGAAGTGTCCTTGTGAAATGATTTTTTTTACAATATTACTTCTATCATTATGTTAGTCCAAAAGTTGGTAAATATATAGTAATATTGTATATATAAACAGATAACTATGTCATAGTTTTCTGATGGGTCAAGTAATCGGGGGGTGAGCAATCTGGGCTGAGTAGTCTTAGAATAGGTCCAATACTATAACGTGGGGTAAATATTTACTATTACACCCACATAGATTTTAGTGACAAATTCATGCTTTTTTCTGGCAGTTTTGGTGTGTTTTGAATGAATCTGATACTTCAAATCATCGGAAATTAGCCATTTTTGAGTAATTACCCCCTCTAACCTGAAACTCTCAAATTACATTCTATACAAATTCTAACCCCAAACTAACAACACAAACAAACCCGAAAATCTACACTAATCCTAACTCTACCATACTCCCATTACTAACCCTAATCATAACCTAACCCTAATACTAAACCTAACCCAGAACTAACCCTAATGTACCTGTTTTCCTTATAAAGTGGATTTTTACCGCGATACTGTATATTAATGCCAGAAAGTTTGTGGGTGTAACAGTAAAATAATACCTAACGTGGTGCGAGAATTGTGGGTCGCGATATGAGTTATCTGGTACCTGATTCAGGGAGCAAACTCTAAAACTCTCACTGATTTAAATAATTCATAATAATTCTGATTTCTTAACCTGCCGAATCGGTCTGGTCACGGTGTTTAGGAAACACTGCCACGAAAGGAGTATCCATCCAGCCATTTGAACTGTCCGGTGGGTAAAGCCGCCCTTCGTGGACGCGAACTCCGCGAAACGCTCCGGATTCGGGATTTCGAAATCTCAAGCCGCACGAGCCGGGAAATTGCGCCGATAAAGTTGACAACAAAAGTGTGCCGTCGTCTTCTACAGGGATCTCCATCGGTTCTTCACCTTCTTCCTCTGCTACTTGAATATATTCTGCCATTCTTGAATGTTTTTCTCGTTTGATTTCCAGTTTTATAGTGCAAAGAGACACGTATCAGACAAACAGGGCTAGCGCCACTTAACAAAGGCGCGACGGAAAAGTACACGATACCCTTCAAACAAATCCAAAGAGATATTTATAAAATATATCTATCGCTTAGTTATAAAGTATAAAGACGTTTGTTGCAGTATCGACGATAACGTAAAAAAATTTTATTTGTTAAGTGCTCTACAGATAACCAGCAACTGCTGCGATTCACATTTTTTGCGAGACAATGGCTATTAGCGAAAATTCAATGATTTATTTGTGAAGAAAATCATAATAATAATTATCTAAGTTCATTTGTTTTGGAGACGCCCTAATAACTAGCATGTCTCTAAAGCGCCTATATACATTTCGTGTAATAACTAATTATATTGTATAACACAATAGAAAGTACATATGAGTCAAATCATAGCCTAACACAACAGTTAAATGAAATGAAATTCCATTGATTTATAGTGTCCTTCCAACACATGGCTATCAAAAGACAATTTACAAATTTTCGGTTACTATGATTAACTAGAAATACAAGGAATACAGTTCAAAGTATACCATAAATGAGTCGAAAATAAAATAGCCATATGCAGTAAGATTACAGATAAAGAAAATAGTTAACAATGTAAAATACAGTTCACAGCAAAAAAAAAAACTGTAATCATTCCTAACTTGCATGAGGGATATGATGTAATGAAAACAACTTGAGTATACCAGAACAGAGAGCTATAGATCAACTGTGGTAAAAAGATGAGTTTTGATAACCTGTTTAAACGATTCAAGAGTGGTAATTGTTTGAATGTTAGCGAGAAGCTTGTTCCAAAGTGTAGGAGCTGCCTTCGTAAAACATCGCCCACCCATAGTTTTCAGAGCAATTCTTGGATCAGAAAGTAGCAATGTGTTTGCTGATCGGTTGCCTTGACGACCAGGAACATATATTGATAGGTCACAAGGTCTAATTCACCAATATAAAAAGGAGCCATACCATGAATCGAATTAAACGTTAATACCCAAATTTTAAATTAAATTCGTTTCTGTACTGGAAGCCAGTGAAGACTACAGCAACAGAAAAAATTCTGCCGCTCCTATAATTGCGCAAACTCCTCACCGCCAACACATTCTGCCAGTTTTCTTAAAACTCCACTTGTTGCCTTTAAAATTCAGGATTTTGTTTAATATTCTTATCACCACACACAAATGCATTTACGGATGATTGCCTTTCGATCTCAAGAATTCTCTCAAGATCAATGAACACCATATCCGCCCATGGCAGTACTCTTCAATAATTTAAATAAAAAAATAAAACTTATTTATTTAATCTCTCCTTTAACTAATCACCAGAATTTCTACTCACATTATTCTTCCATCTTGATCATGGTGTATTTTCAATTTGTCATCTGTAGTTTATTTAGGTAATTTATTGTATTCGTGTATACATTGTGTTGTTCACCATTAGCCGTCACTATGCGGTGCCATGCCATTACTGCACTTAACAAATTATTAATTATTATTATTGTTCAAAATTTGAGTAATTCGATCATATTTCTTGTTTTACATCCAAGACAAGCAGCTGCATTTTTGGCTAGTTGTAGTTTATGGGTTAAGTGACCAGATATACCTAAGAGGAGTGAGTTGCAGTTATCAAGTCGTGAAGTTACATATTCATGCGCAAAATTTTCTGTAGTCTGACGATAGAGATTACGCACTTTATATATGGGTCTAATGTAAAAATACGCAGGTTTGGTGACAGAGTTCACATGACTTTCCAGACACAAATTACTGTAAAAATGACTTTTGGGTTCTTAACCTTAGTTTTGGGGGTGATGGTGTCGTTAACAACAGTCAATGAGATTATTGTCAATTTTATTAATTTGCTAATTTGTACACAAAAATATAACTTGCTGTTCAATTAAAGCTTATTAGATGATATCCATTTATGAACTTCTGATATACAAATTGCTACAGTGTCTAGAACAGTATTGATATTGTTAAATTCCACAGACATATAAAGCTGAGTGTCCTCGGTATACTGGTGATAACACAGATTGTATTTCAAAATAATATCAGTGTTAGGTTGAACATACAAACTGGAGTTGATATATGTTCACCAACTTTGACCCTTCCATATTGACCGCGGAAGTAATATTCAACCAATCTAGAACTTCCAGATATGCCAAAACGATTTTGTGGTCTATTCAGAAGAACTGAGTGATTAACGGTATCAAAGGTAGCAGACAGGTCAAGAAGAATCAGAAAGGATATGGCATCCTTATCACAGTTTACACGAATATCTTTTATTTATTTTAAATTCGGCTGTTTCTGTGATATGACCCTTCAGATACGCAGATTGAAGGGGTTCATGAAGTTGGTTTCTTTTGAGATACTCTTAGATTTGAAAAGAGTCTGCTCATTCTAGTTTGAAAAGGAGGGTTAATTTAGTAACTGGGCGATAGCTCTGAAAGTCTTTTTGATCCAAGCCAGGTTTTTTGATTAGTGCAGTTACAAACGACTGCTTGTGGTGATTGGAGAATGTCCCCGACTCAAATGCTGAATTAATTATGTTAGTAATGACAGGCAGAAGTGAATGTTGACATTGTTTGAGAAGCCATGTACGGGGTGGATCTAATGAAGAAAATGAATTGGATAAATATTTGAATAACTCAAAAGTGGACATTGCAACGGGATTAGAATATTGTAATGGTGAAACATCAACTAAGGGCAAGTTCTCTTGAATTTTTTTTATTTTGTTTACAAAAAAGGTGATTGAGATCTGATGCCTGCTGTAGTGCAGAAGAGTGATCTTGTAAGAGTTATAGTCCATGCCGATTAGTCAATAGCTGAAAGGTTTCGGATAATCGTTTAGGATTGCCCGTTTGCTCTAGTATAGCAGACTATTTAGAAGTCGGTTTTCGCCCTCAATATAGCAGAATTTCGTATTTTACTAGCAGTAAGATAGTGTATAAGGGATTCTGGTGTTTTAAGTCGTCTAAAGTCTCTTGTTGCCATACCAAATTCACGTTTTAACGAAGAAATTTCATTATTAAACAATGGTGATTATTTTCTAGGAATCAGTAGTTTCGTGCTTTCAGCACCAGCTTATTTAAAATACTTTTAAATTCACTATTACAGTTTTCAATGAAAAAATCCGCACTTTTATGATTGTTTAACAGCTTTGAGGAATTTGATAACTTCAAGGGCATTACTCAAAGAGTTCAGACACAAAGACAGCCAACAGTGACAAAAATTAAGAAACGTCATCCTAGTGACACATATAGAAATACTAAATACGGAATAATGAAGTGTAAAATCACAAAAAATGGCTCGCATACCTAACTGAAGTGAAGAAAATTTTACAGAATTGTGAAGGTTTACATTAATAAATAACTAGAATAGAAAGATGAGCTTGCCGCATATTATTATTTTTTTTCCACAAAATTGAATTCAATAACTAGGATAAAACTCCTTATTAAACCGACATAAGAGGCGTCCAGCTGTCTATATAAAATGGATAGTGAGATAGTTCAGAACGCAAAATTCTGATACGGGTCCATTGAGATATTTGGCCGTCCGAACAGTGAAGCAACCTGCATGATAATTCGCGACCGATGCAGCGACATGGCAATGCAACCAGGACAAAAATCGAAAGCCTATAACAAAATAAATCTCAAGGACAACTAAAAGACTGTAGCACCTTATGAGACCAAAAGTTTATTGAAACACTTATTCCCACTAATTCACTTGATGAAGCATTCCTTGTGTCTGCGAAAGTTCGTTTTTCAATAAACTTTTTTACGAACATAGACTAACTCGCCCCCACTTGTTCTGTCAAAATAACTCTTGTATCGCTGCGAGTTGCTGGGTGCACACCTACCCGAAGGCCAAGTCGACTGGTGCGAACACTAATTAAGTCGGCTTGTGTGCTGTTTTGTGCTGTTGCGGAAGAATAATCAGTCGCAAATGTCAGACACGACAAGCCAACTTGGAGAAGCGCTAAATATTCCGAGTTAACATAATCAGGGACACTCCTGGTGGAAGGTATTAGACATTTTATATACCAGGTTGTTTCTATATGTTTTTAGTTGATAGAATGTTGTTTTTGACGCGCTTCATGCTGTTCTACGTGGTAAGATTTAGTAACAGTAAATGTAATATTATTTTATTATCATAGTTGAAATTCATTGTTCGAGATTTATTGAATTTTTCTTAATAGAGTAACGAGTTTAAATGGAAATTTGTACCTTAGATAAGGAGACGCAGAGTGCTCTTAGGAATGTCTAGGCCTATGTGGGGGCATGATGGTATTACGGTTTCCGAAAAATGGTCGAACTTCATCGTCATAGTGGCGCAAGAGTTCTTAGACTTTAAATGTCACACATTCATGCAGTCCTTTTAAAATCCAATCACAACATCATATATAGACAAAATTATATCAAAGTTACGAATTCAGCATCTACTTTTTTTAGCAAGTTACATAATTAATACTAATTAGGCAGGAAGAATTTTTTTTGGTAAATTATGATTATTTAAATAAACAAGCATAATGTTGAGGTTGGGCGATAAACCATTATCTACTTCTTGAATTTACATCTTTATCTACACGACAAAAATATATAATGTCAGAACAAAGCTTTTGCAGAGTGTTTTTTTTTAATATTCAGAGTGAGAATTGGCTGTAGTCGATAATTCTAACCGTTTTATCTACAACATATTTTAGACATAGTTTGATATATTTTACTGCCGTTATTTCACCCGTCAGAAACGGTCCATGCTCCGGCGAATCTGCTAATGCAAGTTATTAATCATCATTTTTGAAAAAGATATGCCACTAACTCTCTTTTATTTCTTTCCTTTCATGGATATTTGCTAAATAAAACATATAAGAAGACGCCGAGACCAACGCATTGGTTAAAGTTGCTGCTATTCGCAATGTCATCCTAGTTCAATAGCAGAAACTAAATTCACGAATCCGCCCTTGATACAACGTCAGGGAAACTCAATAAACCCCCCTAACCCTAACGCTGCTAATGTTTTGTTTTACTATTTTCATGTGTCTTGAAAATTACTTAGCTATCTGTAAAATCTTATGGCAATATTAAGGTAGATACGTAAATATTTTTACAGATACTAACATAAATGGACCTGGTTGAGTTGCAGCTCACCTGTTAGATGCTGATCCACGCCCTCAAATCTAATTAATCTTTATTTCTAAACTACGAATTTTGGATAGGACGTCACGCCATCAAGGGTCAGCGTGTTTCTAAGACCGTTAAGTTCATTCAATTATTTGCAGCTCGCTGCGTTCTTCCTATACGTGCCCGCGGAGAATGCACTCATCGTAGTCGGCAAGTGTTTAGCTGAATACGTAACGTAGCGTAAATTATTTATTATTTCAGTACTTAGAATATTATTTCAGTATTAGAAGGTAATTTGGTTGTAATGCCCGAATTTATCGAACCGATATACATAAAAATTTACCCGTATGCACGTGCTGTGTAAAGAATTAATTACCTTGCACCGATGGTTGTTACAACTACCGTAACAAATTCGAATGTGTGGGCAGTTACCCCGCAGTGCCCAAAATCGGCAAAAGAACAGGCACAGATCGTGATTGAAGCCGATTATCCTGTCACTGCTGTAGCCAGATGTAACTACGGCGTGCGTCCAAAGTACTTCAGAAAGATCGATGACGTCAGGTATAGCGCGAACGCCTTCTTGGACAACAAAAACGGCACCGCTTGTAGTTTCAAAGTAAGTGAGTGTATAGATAAACGCATTTTTATTATAGTAGGAACGTAGACAACTTGTACTGATGTTATTGATGCATAAAGAATGCAAGTAATATTATAAAATGAATATATCGAATCAAAATAAATATATTTTATCGAGTAAAGAGGGCCGCTTATTTGGTTGACCGTCGGATCACGATTGTTTTTAGTGGTATCCTCAAGCGAGGGACCCCGATTGCTCTCGTTGACCAGTGCATTTCATTTATGGAAAAAATAAGTACCAGTAGAATTTATTTGTCAAAAAACGCACAAAATGCGCTGGGAAAGTAAAATTGCAGGGACTAGTGGCGCCTATCAGAGTCGACTTTTCCAAATGATTGGCTGTAACCATTTGTAGTTAATTATTACAAATACAAACCGTTCTTAAAAGCGATATATATCTGTGTTAATTTACTACATGCATTCGTCAACAGCTTTAAATACGGATATTTTTTTTCCGTAACCAGCGAAAGCATGGCACGGACACGTATATGCTTACGGTGGAGGTATACCCCATGGGTGGAGCCCTATCAAGCAAATTTACTCGGGTCGTTCTCTGCATTCTTGACCGACATGCGTCTGCCAAGACATCCCGTGTTTCCTTAGTCGCAGGGTGAGTGAGGATTGCGTCCCCGCACCATGCTGAATTACGTAGATGTTATGCTGTTATATCTATTTTATATCAAATATATTTACGATACTATCAAACTCATATACCTAATGCATGCCCATGCTCTTTATCTACGTCTCGATCTTTTACATATTTCGACATACAGTACCTCGACGTATCTCTCCTCTGCCTTAGCTCTATTTAATGACCGTATTTTAAAGATCCAATTATAAATATGCGCGCATGTTAGCAGAGGTTCAAAAGTGCAGTTGGTTCGCGGAGTTGTCGGTCCTCGGACGAACCACTCTCTTTACCATCTTGACCTTGTCACAACCGATCACAGAATGGTGACATCGCGTGATGCAGTAATGGTTGGACAACGAGTGCGTCTAGTCGCCACAATGAACAGTGCGTTGGTAAAATAGACCTAAGTGAAATTGCAATTGGCCGCCTTGTTTGCAATTATTTTATAAGCATTTCACAAACAAGAGCGACATTAAAAATATACCTTTCAAATATGATAGACAATGTTTAAAATTTTATGTCTATTACAGTAAATACAACCGATAAACAGAGTCATTGTAATGCTTAAATAATTATGCTCATAGCCTACATATTGTCGGGTTTGCAGCGACTCAAACTAGTGCAGTTAGCCTAAATCTCAAATCACGCAACTCTCATGACCCAGTATTAATGTTAAGATACTTAAGAAATGAGTATAAAATTGTGCTACACATCCCAAACTGACATTTCCTTATAAAACTAGAGCGTTCTTGGAATGTGTAGGGTTTTGCTCGCATGACCACGCTATGGTCACGTTTAGGCTCACAGAACTCCAGTGGAATAATATGAGAGGACGTTTGAAAGCCGGTGAATCGCGGTTTGCTGTCGCAAGGTATTTCTATGCGCGCCGTTCTACTGTAGAGGTATAGTGAAGAAGGGCGGACAGAAGACCGATCCATTAGTGGCAGACCGCGTGTTACTACGGCAACTGAAGAGAGATTTATTCGATTTAGTCATTTACGGGATCGCTTTATAAACTCCGCATCTCCCGCACCAGCAGTACCAGATCTACGTGATATATCTCACCATACTTAGGGAGTCAGCGTAGTTGTTAGTACCTTTAAGGTTTACGGTTCAATTCCAGCTCTCCCCATTATTCTACAGTTTTTTTCGGGCAGAGAGCCCCTTTAACGCCTTTGCCTATGGTAGTCTGGGTAACCCTTGTATAATGTGTAATCTATACTCATATCGGGTCAGTTATTACTATAAAGCAGCAGTACACACATGCAATAGACCAGTTCTACAGACTTTACCCAGCGTTTCCTTTCATCGCAGTATAACAGCCCTTGCAGTGTGGTTCTGATAGGGCTTCTGCTGAAGTGGCTGTGCTTCAGATGCTCTATGGATTGTCTCTATGCTGTTTACCTCGCTATTTCATATCATTGTGAGAGAAATGGGCCGAAACAACTATTTTAAACTGGCTTATTTTCTGTGCACTTCTCTCCAACTATTCAAAGAACGACATTGGCTACCGCCCTCCCTTATTAAGGTCATGTCATTGCGAATAACCAATATGCATCATAGACTTAGCGGAGCATGCGACATTGCTAGCCCATCTATAGACGTGTGGAATCAGTGGCGTATATGAAAAAGGTCAGTTGTCTGCCCAGACTTGGGTTTTCACAGTAGGTGTTCCCCTGCCCCTTATAAGTAAGACAATAAATTAGTCGCGCTAACCACATTTATAGGCTAGCATTTTGAAGGGCCGTGAGCCCTGCACAATAGTTCAAGTAACCAGTCTATTCTTAATCAAATAAGTAATTATAGAAATCGCATGAATGGTGATGGAACTTGCGAACGCAGCCTTATCGTGTACTGAATTTGACTCGCGTCCCTCTAGACAGGCGCTGGCGACAGTGTCGAACTCACCGTTTACGGTCGTTATATTCAGCGACAAGAATCGGTCTTTTTGAGAGACTGCGACAGCGAGTGTACCGACGTCTCAATTAACGATTGGCTGATGCGTGTCGATAGATGTGGTGGTGGTAGTGTGATGGTCTGGGATGCGATGTCGGATTATGAAAGAACCAACCTATTCCACATGAACATAAAGGATAATTCAACAGTTCAGAGATGTTATGACGAACTCCTAGAATCAAATTTACTACTACTCAGGAATAGACAAATAAACGGCATTTATAGTAAAACAATGCACGTCCGCACAGCGCTCGTATTGCGAAGTTTTAGCACTACTTCATTGATGGTAGTTCCAGTCGCACGTGCAATATTGCTATATTATGCAATTTTCACAATTGCCCAATTCCTCGATATCTATGGCCAAAAATTTTACTCATTTCCTGTTGTAGAAGACGCGGGAAAAATCTTTTGCTTGTGCGGATAAGAACACACAACCTCTCGCATGAAAGGCACGTTTCAGTGCACCACTGGCGTCTTTTGATAGGGACAACTCTGCTAGGCAGTGATCAAAGTTTATTGCGTACCCCTTCGATATTAGTGAAGTCGAAACATGGACATTATCGATACACAGATACTGTGTTAATAGATGCTGAAACTAAGCCCTGTTGATGAGGCTCATAGCCATCCATACATTTTAAATATCGATGTGATCGAAGCCGCTGACTTTAAAACTAACCGAAGTATTACTAACATAGCTCAAACTAAGCTCTCTTTACTAGCATCTCCTCACGGACTTAGGCAACTGATAAATGGCACTACTCACGCAGGACCTCATGGCCATTTATGCACAGATCTAATCGTTCTCTCACAAACCATTCTCACTAATGACCATAGTAGCCTTACACATATGCACTCTTGTAAAACCTGGCACAATCTAATATTTGTCAACACAAAATTTCAACGCCAACACTCTTATCACAAGCTCTTATCCAAACAAACCTTTAGGCACTTGAACGAACAAAATTTCCAAAATGATTCTGCACATTTCCTTTACTACCACCTCTCACCTCTCAATCCGTGATTAAATTTTACTAATCCACTAAATCAACACCCACCCGAAAAAACGACTCTTGAACCATGGATTACCACAGTTAATCTTGAACTAATTTCTTCTAAAAAACCGCACCTTATCACAAAGCACGCCTTGCTTTTGGATCACTACCAAAACTTCCGTAATACCATGAAGCACCAACTTAACCTTTAAAAATTGTTTACTATACCAATAAACTAAACGAAGCTATATCTAACCAGTCTTGTCACATCAGTAGGAATTACCTAATAACACAAAATCTACCGTTGCAATCTCTCAAATCAAACGTCGTCTACTAATGCCATCCTTACTGATTTTTGTCAAACTCAAAACATGATTTAGCATTATTGAAACTTATATCACAAACTTTACACGTTACAGTACTTTACAAATCTAAAGACCAGACTAACCCAACAAAATTCAGAACACTGTCTGCATACCTAGACTTTTCAAAAATTGCCAAAAAAATTCCTAACCAACAAATGCGAAATCATCTGGAAACCCATTTACCCTTACCTTCCCGCACCAATTCGGCTTTCGGCAGAAACACTACTAAATCCCTTATTCTACATACCAGCAAGAAATGCCTCTCTCCTATATCCAAACCGATCATAAATATGCATGCCTCGTCTCACACGACATCATAAAAGCATTTAAAACTGTTGACCATTGGAGAGTTGGCTGAATAATTAATGACCGACCATGATCCCTCTTCCGAATGAGATTGTTTGGTGGTTAATTTTCAATTTAGTCGCCCTCACCTTTTTCACACTAAGTCCAACTATATTGCAGCGCATGGACACCCACATCTTGATCACTGAAAAACTGCCCTGTGGCACTTATGACGTCATCATTAAAACACCCTTTGACACCGTACATGCTTTTAAATTTCGACGAAAAGTTCCATCAACACCGATACAAGCTGCGACATCGTATAAATGTTGTAACAGACCCTTCAATGATGTACGAGATGGTTACCTATAGTAACATGGCTAAGGACGCGGAAAAGTAAGCGCCATAAGAGACAGTAAATATCCGCATCAGTAACACAGCCACGCCAGCAGGAAGTAGCCATTGTCTGACCACACTGCAAGATCAACACGGTTGATACTGAGATAAGAGCCCCGAATGTAAAAATCATATCGAACATGCTATAAACATGCGTGTTTTAAAATCCAACACCAACCTGCCCCCTATATTGCTATCGTGCATAGCAATGTATGAAAAACCCTGCAATAGATTTATTTTTGTTATCGCGACAATGCAGTCGGGTATGTGTTGCCAAGATGTTCAACGTCATGATAGCGATATCGAAATTATTTCAAAACTCATGTGGTTCCTTCGTTTTCCATTCTTGCAGTAATGGTTTGTCTGACAGACTTTTCGAGGTTCCCTGGAGTCATTGCTCTCGAGTGCGCTGTGATCGCATCGTACACGAAGAATGGCGAGTACCACCTTCTCTCCCGCGATATACTCAACGCCGGGTGAGATTGTAGTCGCAGGGGGTCTCTGTATATATTGTATGTGTAGAACTGAGAGGGCTATGCTATGAACTGTATCTTAGTTTAACAATTTTCTTTATCCGCGATCTTCTGTATATGTCTTTTTCTCTACTCGCCTATGGTTTACAGAGTTCGACTTTGAACTGTATTCCTTGTACTCCCGTATTCCTTATACTCTTTGCATTTCTATTTAGTCATAGTAACCATAAATTTGTGTGGAGTCTTTGATTGACATGTATTGGGAGGCCACTAGAAATCAAATATCAACGGCAGATGTGAAGGAGTGGATAAAGGTTTCAGATGATTTAGGGGTGAGATATTTAGAGGCAGACTTGATATCCTTGAGATGATAGTAACTAGATCTTAAAATTCGGGAAATTTGACTGTTGAACACGCGATTTAAATCAAAAATCGCACCGAGATTTCTGACAGAGTGAGATAAACAGACGGCAGTACCCATGGGGTTAATTGAGATGTTAGCAACATGTTAAGCTTGTGCAATGTGTACCCTCGCTATTACGGGGCGAATACCGGGCTGGTCGAGCAAGTTATCGAGATATACAGCGGTGTCTGTATAGAAGTCAATCTTGCTGTAAACAGCGGTCAAGGCCGTTTTTCGAAGATTTGCCACCGTCACTTTTTAGAGCGCATAAACATTTGCTAACGAGACATGTTCTAATCCATTTTATTGCCCCACCAATTGTCTTGCATTGTTCGATGATGGAAAGCTTGTCGATGTTGACGCGCTATTTCTCAGCTCACACCATGTCTTGGCCCTGCACAGGTGTCGTTTTGATCATTCACATGGCCACTACGCCTCCTCAAGGTCACTTAGGTGTAGTCTATTGACGTTGTTCAAACATAACCATTTTGGTCACTACAGAACTTATCTGTGAGCTCGTTCGTTGAAGGTTGTTTGATATAAATTTAGCATCTCAGACTCCCGAAATCGTGCTCCGCGTCTTCTAGCACCGAAATTATTTAATCAAATTCAAGGTAAATCATTGTATAATGAAGGAAGTACAGTAGACAACATGACAAAAATAACAAATCGTGATTTGATATGGTGTTGAGTATCTAATAAATGCCCCCTAAAATGCCATTTTTCTCCCAGTAATGGTTTTCTCATTACTGTGAAAACTGCACCTCCTCCCCTCTTTTGTGGCAGTTGTTTTCACCATTGGTTAAGCAAACAAAATGGGTATCCAGTCGCATGTGATGGGTAATAACTCCTTTTAATTTTGAAGGACTGTTCAAGACACCAAACCTGTACAAAAACAATATTAATGTCATATTCACATGTACCGTGACACATTAACCTAGTCTTGCTGTACATAGCAGCTTCATACGTATATATAGGAGGCTAGGTGTATATGGTTCAAGAAAAAAGTAAATGTCTTTAAAATGAATTTTGGATTATTATCTTGGCACAATCTTAGTGCATTTTCAGGTGACAAACGATTTAGATACGGACATTAAATACGTTTAATGTACATTAATACAAACATATTTTAACGTTCAACTTGAAGAAGACTGACCGATTAGGTTTTTGCGCTTTATAAAAATAACCCAATCCTACACACGCCCTCATTTCAAGTCGGATACCACGGTGTTTCAGCCATCTTTTGTGAACATCGAACGCAGGGAACGCTGTCAACATATCCAACCTCTTTCTCATTATTAGTTCGGTATTATTTGGTTTATTGAAACCTAGTAATGACTTTACCATTTGGTGCCTGCGATTGGCTCCAGGTGTGGCGACGGGACTGTGCTGCCGGAGAATTTGGGCTTCCTCAGTCAGGGAAGACGTGCCTACAGCCCCTTCTTTGAGGCTTTCCACTTTCGGCAGTCAAACGAGATGCGTTTCGCCTGTAACTTCACAATATGCCAGACCCCCTGCGACGGTGTTCGTATTTTTACTTTTTACTATAAACATGACGTATATACTAGTCGAAATTTATTAGGCACTACTCCTTCATGATTATTGATTTTCTTTATAGACTAGCAAATTGAAATGACAATGCTATCACGAACTATCACTGTCACACACTGACAGTATCGATGATTTGACACGGCTATGGAATAATGGCATTTGACATGGAAATGTATGTCTACAGTGCCAGATTTCAATATTTGAGCCATTGGGGAAGACTGTATATTCAGCAGTACTAATTTGCTTGCTCTGGGTTATTTCACATTGATTGCTGTTCCAAAATTCAAGCTATACAGCGCTTAAGCAAAAGAGAGGTTGTTTGGGATAGCCGGATGCCCCAAGCAGGATCTACAGTTGCACTTGAACTTGGTATGCACTAGAGCCATGGTTTGAATTTGGAATCTTTTCTAGAAGACAGGATGGTGGGAGTGAAAACAGCATACCAAGACCGATATCTCGTACCTGCCTCAATAGATTAAAGCAGATTGTGGCGAAAAAGCCAGTATAGTAAGAAGTGATGATTTTGGATCATTCAATTAACTGTCAACAGTTTTCTGAAAGGTTATCAGTAAGCCTATCAACGCCTCGTAGACGCGTCATCAGACCGGACAAGACATTAGATTAGGCCGTCAAGCACGTCCTCGCTCCACGGAGCCACGCACACGCGTGGGAAACGCATTTCATCTGTGTCTAACGCAGGTCTATTAGAATAATGGGCGATTGATTTACGTCATTTTAAGACTCAACGTCCAAGTTAAACATTTCCAAATTTGAAAGTGAGAAGGCGATACTAGTGTGCTGGCGGAAAGAAATGATTTCTCTCACTGATTAGGTATCTTTGCGAAATGTCATAATGTATTACATCACAGGAATGTTCCTATGACTAGTAAGGAAAATGATTCGCGCGATGTGAAAAGATAATCCCCGGAGTCTTGACGAGAATACAAACTTGACAAGTAAAAAAAATTTTACAGAGGTTACAGAGGTAACGTGTATTGCGTAGACCCACGCTACCGGTTCCAAACTTCTGCAGACATGTGTTGCACAGTCCGCAGTCTCATACTAAACGGCTATTTACAAAGGGATTTTATGGCGGGTAGGCGACATAAATCATTTGAAGCACAGCAACGTCTAAGGGAAAAGCCCTAACAGAACCAAACCGCGAGGGTTCCCATGACCACATGGGTTTGGGCGCTTTGTACCTGAAAAACGTCACATGTCGTGTACTGGCGAGAGGGGGAATCGAGGCAAGGTTCTCTTAATTCATAGTCAAACGCTCTAACCTGTAGGCCACCTGTCCCTAAAATGACAATAGGTAGAAAGCCAACTTAACAAGTCGTGCGAGGAACAACAATTGTGTTATACAATGTAATTAGTTATCACACAAAATGTATATAGGCGCCTTACAGACATACTAGTTATTAGGGCGCCTCCAAAACAAATGTATTATTATTATCATTATTATTGGTCCCAGAAACTGATTGGTGAAAGTTAATGTGGCCGCAAAGTTGGCATCTAAGTCTTGAACGAAAATCTCACCCGACAAATGATAGCTTTTTTGGGTAAGTTATTGTGAACGAGTGTGTGAGGATCAGGGGGGGGGGTCTAAATAGGATGTAGCTCTTTTTCTAAAGAAATGCCTTCAGATAGGATTCATCATTCATCAGTGGGTGTAAGTCATTAACGATCAGTTGTAAGGGTTGAACATCTCCGTTTTGAGTGAAGACTAGCGTTATGCGTTGGTTACATAGTCGTGGCCTGTAGGTGAGGAGATCCGTTCTGGAAAATCACTAATATCAAATCATCTGTAGGATAATAGAACAAAGTTTAGGTTAAATTTATTCATCCTAAATCGGCACTTTCTATTACTTTTGACGTGCGATAAAGAGTGAAAAAACTAATCCTTTGTGCAAGTGAGATCTATAAGTTCCTCTGCGTCTCACCCGACAAAAAAGACTGCCATTGTAAAACAACCATCCTAACACTACCAGTTGCGTTTGGGTTATGTAGTCTAAGGTCATGTAGTGGCTGCAGTTATTTGTAGAGATGTCCTATCAATTATTTGACGGTGCTGCCATCTTAAAAATTACGAAGTATTAGCATATTATTTTGTTTATATATACACTTGCGATATTGCTGGTCACATTCCGAGTAGCATAAAGAGTGACTTTGCACGTTGTTGGTATGCGACTTAGACTGCTCCCAACCTGATGCGGGGATGGCATGATTGGTTGACATTGCACATAACTTGCATTACGAGTTTAATGGTCATTATCCTTGTATGTTCTGTTAGGATTGGGTTTATTTTAGCCCGTGTGGGAAACAATTAGAAAAATTATCTTGGCAACAATTGAAAATTAATATGAGCATTATACTATGAGTAATTTTTTATTCGCGGGTGTTTTATTCATCTTTCTTGTAGACAAGAGTATTCATTCCAGGATTCATGCGAAAACCGAAAACGCCTCAAGCGCGATGCTGATAACGTTATAAGTACCTTCATGTTACCTGTGGCGAGTGAATCTTTTCTATTAGATCCAACCAGTCGCAAAACACGATATGGACAACCCTGACAATCATGAGTCATGGTTAAAAACGTGAAATATATTCAATTTGAAGCTTCAATCCCACTATTTTGCGTTGCATTAATATTTAAATGTACGCTTACGTATTCCTTTGTAGATTTTCTGTTTAGGAATTGGATGTAGCTTAAGGGTTGGATTAAGTCATGTGTGGGGTTTAAAGGGGCACTGACTAATAAAGTCCTTTCATTACGGTTAGGTCTTAGAGAATTTGTGCGTTGGGGTTTTTGTTCTGGATGAGTCATCTTGAAGGGGTGAGTCGTCTTAAAGTGTGGGGGGGTGTGCGATTACTGGCTCTTCGGAGAGAGTAGAGTGAAATTATTAATAGCTGTAGTTAGTGGAGGATTATAGAGACGCGGTGGACGGACTAGGGTCTCTATGTTCTATTATTGTGTAGAATGTTCAAACCAAATGGGGTTAGGGCTTAGGGGTTGGGGTTAGGGGTTAGGGTTGGGTTAGGACATGTACGGAGTTTGAAGGGTAGGGAAAGCATTAGGGTTAGGGTTAGGTATTGCATAGGGCTCAGGGTTAGGGGGTTAGGGTTGGGTTAGGGTTAGGGTTAGGACATGTACGGGGTTTAAAGGGGCACTGGGTTAGGGTTTCGGGTTAGGGTTTAGGAGTTGGGTTAGCGTTAAGGTTAGGACATGTACGGGGTTTAAAGGGGCACTGACTGATGGGTTAGGGGTTAAGGGTAAGGGTAAGGGTTAGGGATAGGGTTAGGGTTTTAGGGTTAGGGTTTTAGGGTTGGGTTAGGGTTAGGTATTACATAGGGCTTAAGAGGGGCACTGACACATGAAGTCCTTTCGAGTAGGTTTAAATATTC
>WURV02148622.1:0-17800 GCA_011762755.2 Epimenia babai | reverse complement strand
GTCCACGAATAACAACCCTGCATACAAACCCGCATCCAATCATAAGCAAGTCCAGAGTAATATGTACATTGTTAGTGGTTCGGTTAAAATAGGGCAACTGCTTTAAAATTAGTGACATTATAATTACCATAAATTTTAACATTAATTTTATGTTTAATTTAGAAATGAGAGGAATGAGATTTAGCCCATTAGCTAAATGCTGACAATTTCATTGAAACGTATGGCCAGCAGCCAAAGATCATTAAATCTGGAAGCCACTGACAATGTCAGCTATGTGATAATTTGTTCATGCTTAACTCATAATCAATTACAGCCGGTAAAAATAAGAGAAACTAAAATATCCACCTGCCTATAGAATAGTTATTCCAATTCATACACAATACATACAAAAAAAATCCATACTAGAATACAAGCAAAAAGAATGTACACGTGAGAATAGTGCATATACAATTACACACACATTCACAATGTTATGGACTTATATATAATAAAGTGCACATCCAAATAGCTTATCAATGATGATAAACTTAGCGAAAAATTCACAGTAATTGACACATATTGATCTCAGTATGTCTAGCCAACAAGATTCGCTAGTTTCTTCTTTCATGCTTTTTCCTTTTAATTCATAAGAATATATCAAATGTACCTGTTTCCAACTCGTAAATCTTCAAGGACTGCATCGTCCAACTCGAGCAATTTAACATCATTACACAGGTTATCTGAAAATCTGAGAGTCTGAACATTTGCTGTCAGATCTGACTTGTCCAATTTAGCAAGTTCTAACACTTCATTTACTGTCTTCAAATCTCTGAAATAAACAATAGGTGTATTCATTGCTTAGGAAATGGGATACTTCACAAATCTGTTGATTAATTTATGAACTCATTGTAACACATTTTTTATTAGAGGGGAAAACAAAGTAGTGATCCAAGATTAAGCAAAAAGTCACTTTCACAAGAATTTAAACTCTACATTACACACATTGCGCGTCAGTTTAATAAAAATCTATAGCTCAACAAAGCCCTTCTGAAGAACCTTCAATGATCTGCCTAAATTTGTTAAATGCAAAACACTACTGCATCCCTGTTTTCGGTTTTAATACTTCAGTTGTAATGTTTTTAATTGCTCCACTGTTGTTTGTCATCGTAATTATTAGTCACCTGGAACATGCAGAAACAACATGGTCTGATTCTGTATCGGAAGTTTCCATTTTCGCGCGACCTGTCAAAATAATTACCTCCCTTCTGTGGTTAAGTCCCTTCGAAATGATACGGTCGAACTTTGGTACCTAGTCATGCTTCCAACGTTCTACATAATACCGTAACGCGATATATGTACACGGAAGATTTACATTTATAAATTTATTTATAAATGTCTTTATAATTACATCACATAAATGTATTTATAGGATGACTTATGTACGCTATATGAGTTTTTGACCTATGCAGTTTATGCTTGACTCTCACCGTGACCAAGCAGGCTACATGAACACTGACTATTTTAACGAAGTTATCCGAGATCACCCTCATTACTCATGCATTTTCATAGATAAATTCGCGTACCTGACTCATAATCTGATAGCCTAATGATAGGTAACCTGAACATACATATCCTTACAAACACGGTTCAAAGTCGTAACAGAATTGGTCGCATGTAAAGAGACCACAACATCAGCCAATGACATAGGCCCGTGGCGATCTCGATAGCGACAACTATACTAAGGGCAAGAGCGTGCATGAATATTTCACACGCAAAGATGCGACTTCCGACACGGCCGGCTCGATGTTCAAAAACTGTCCTCTAACTGTGTTCAAAATATGGCTGGTCGGCGAGGATTTGAGGTGAGTATGCTAAGACTATAAATTATTAGGGCACTGAAGCATCAAAACGACGTCTAACGATAAATTCATCTTTAGTGAGAGACAGTTTTCGGACTTCAGTATGTTTAATCTACATCACGCATCTTCTATTTTGGGTAAATTATGTGGCCTACACAATTGTTGTGATATATTATTTAAATAGTTAGGCCGTTTAAAATTAAAATATGACTGATGAGAAAGTGAATGTCAATGAAATGGTAATAATTAGTAGCCCACGATTGTTATTGCTTTTGTACGGTTAGCCTACAAATTCCGCTAAAATGTATATTACATTATTTATTATCCCCCCTTTGTTTCATTCAGGCACCACAAGCTTATAAATTTGATCCAAATTCCATGCTTCAGTATTATGCTGAAACAATAAAAATTTTTCACATCCAGTTTATTCTGAGATAAGATTTAATTTTGCTTCTGACATACGCTTTCAGGCAACGTATGCGCGTTGGCGTCTCGGCGTTTGTGCGTGACCGCAAATATCATTTACGAAAATACCCGTCGTGCTTCGTAGGGACGGAAGTAGTCGACTGGTTGAGCGGGAAAAACGGTATGGTGAGGTCACGTGAAGTGGCCGTGAGGTGCATGAGAATATTACAGCTACACGGTGTCTTTCACCATGGTAACATTTTAAAATTAATATCTAGAGTTTCAGTGGTATAGCCTACTTCTTAAAAAGTATAAATGGAACACATATTGATCATTCCAAAAAACTTCTGACACGATTAACAAGTAGGCCTATTGAAAAAAAATGAAACATTGACTTGCTAGATCGAATTGTTTCTAAGGATTTCTCTTTGTTAATTAGAAGAGTCATTTGTAATGTAAACCCGTTGCTATTTTTGTTTTGTGGCAATTTCGGTTGGGTAAATCCGCTTAGAGAGCAACTTCAAGGAAGACTACTGTACTTATTGTATTGCCAAGCCTCGCACACCGAGTCGACCTTAATATCACGAGGCAGGTAGACACGATAGTTAAAACAATTTTCTATCGACTTCTGTTATGTGAACTTTAGATCAGATAAGGAAGAAGCGCACTATCGAATAACAGATAACATACGCGGCGGGTCAATTTAACGGGCGACAAATTGGCTCTACCTTGGTAAAATACGAGACGAAATGACAAGTGAAATCAACGCAAATTTTCGCATCTCAAGTGTTCCTCGTTGTTGGGTTATCTTAATCTAATCTCGATTCGTCGCCGAAGAGTAACCTTCTTATTTCCCGTTATTTTACGACATAGGCTAATTAATTATACAACTCGCATCTCTATGTAGCAGGGAATACATTGAATTGGCAGTAAGTGACGACCACCTCTTCAAAGACGAGTCTCTGTTCTATCGGTTCTGTAAAGATGACGACACATGGGTACACGATGAACTGTCGAATGTATTTCACCGTGGTCAGCAATGTTACGACAGGTGAGTGAAGGCGACGGACAAATGAGTGTGTAGAACGGAACGTCATGCAATGTACACATTCAAAAAGTGCTTCCTTTTCTTGAATGGAAACGGGATAAGCTATTTGGGAACATCTAATTTGCTTTATCATTGGCAGCATCAGGCAGGATGAAAAACACGGTGAACCAAAGGACGATTCGGACGTGGTACGCTGCACGCGCGTCCAGCTTTTGGCGACTCTTACGGCACTCGGTGACGAGAATGGCGAGGCGACGGTCGAGGAAATGATTGAGAACAGCCTCATCACGCCGGGTGAGTAGTGTCAACACACTAACAGCGTGGTACGATTTATCGATTGCCTTGGAGAAATATGATTGACTGGTGTAAAAGACTGAAAATTGAATTTTAAGTTGCCATGTCCATGGTACACAACGCAAACAGTACGTAAAATAGTAGATATAATCTTTGAGATAAGCGGCGAAGTGTTTAAATTTCTCCGTGTCCAACAGAATTACGTTCCCTTTACCGGAGGTACGGTAACACAGCGAAACGTGCAAACGGCATAGTGTGGACAGTTAATCTCCGCACATCTTTAGTGAAGACATGGGACCGACATCGTCGATGGTTAATAATAATAATAATCCATTTGTTTTGGAGGCGCCCTAATAACTTGTATGTCTCTAAAGCGCCTATATACATTGCGTGTGATAACTAATTATATTGCATAACACAACAGAATGTTCATATAAGTTAAACCATAGCCTGACACAACCGTTAAATGAAAAGGAATGGAATTCTATTTGATTTCTAGTGCCTTTCCAACACATGGCAATAAAAGACACTACACAAATTTATGGTTACTATGACTAAATAGGCATACAAGGAGTACAAGGAATACAGTTCAAAGTCGAACTCGGTATACCATAAGTGAGTCGGAAAAAAAAGACATATACAGTAAGATCACGGATAATGAAAATAGTTAATAAACTAAAATACAGTTCTTAGCATAAAACTGTGATCATTCCTAAATTGCATGAGGGATATGAACAACTGGGATATATCACGACAAAGAGCAATGGATGAACGGAGGTAAAAAGATGAGTTTCTTAAACAATTCAAGAGTGGTAATTGTTTGAATCTTTGAGGGAAGCTTGTTCCAAAATGTAGGAGCTGCCTTCATAAATCATCGCCCACCCATAGTTTTCAGTTTAATTCTTGGACCAGAAAGTAGGAATCTGTTTGCTGATCGGTTGCCTTTACGACCAGGAACATATATTGATACAAGTCACAAATATAAGGAGCTATACCATGAATCGATTTAAACGTTAATAACAAAATTTTGAATTCAATTCGTTTCTGAATTGGGAACCAGTCAAGATCGTTCAAAATTGTAATAATTCAATCATATATCATAGTTTTACATACAAGCCGAGCAGTTGCATTTTGGGATAGTTGGAGTTTGAGTCAAGTGACCAGATATACCAATATACCACTGGGTTGCAGTTATCGAGTCGTGAAGTAACATACGCATGCGCAAAATTTTCTGTAGTCTGGCGATCTAGATATTTACGCACTTTAGATATAGTTCCAATGTAGAAATACGCAGATTTGGTGACAGAGACTTTCCATGGACAAGTTATGGTCACAAATAACTCCTAGGTTCTTGACTTTAGTTTTGGGGTGATGGTGTCATTGACAACAGACAAAGGGATATTGTCAATTTTATTTATTTGCTGATTTGTACCCAAGAGTACAAATTCTGTTAAGTTTAAGCTTATTTGATGACATCCATTTATGAATTTCTGAAATACAAGTTGCTACAGTGTCTAGAACAGTACGTATTTATATTGTTTAATTGCACAGATATATAAAGTTGAGTGTCATCAGCATATTTGTGATAACATAGGTTGTATTTAGAAATAATATCAGTAATAGATTGAATATAGAGCGTAAACAGTGGAGGTCCAAGTACAGAGCCCTGAGGAACTTTTGACCCTTTGATATCGACCGCGGAGATAAGATTCAATCCAATCTAAAACTTTTCCAGCTACACCAAAATGATTTTGATGTCTATTGAAAAGAATTGAGTGATCAACGGTCCCAAAGTCGGCAGTGATGTCAAGAAGAATAAGTAAGGATATGGCACCCTTCTCACAGCGTACGCGAATATAATTTTGTATCTTAAGTGAGGCTGTTTCTGTGCTATGACCCCTACGATACGCATATTGAAGGGGATCAGGAAGTCGGTTTCCTTTGAGATACAACAAAGATTTGAGAAGAGGCTGCTCGTTTTTCTAGTTTAGAAAGGAAGGTTAATTTAGTGACTCTATGAAGTCATTTTGATCCAAGCCAGATTTTTGATCACAGCAGTTACAGACGACTGTTTGTGGTTATTGGAGAATGTCCCCGACCCAAATGCTGAATTAATTATGTTAGTAATGACAGGCAGAAGTGGATGTTGACATTGTTTGAGAAACCATGTAAGCAGTGGATCTAATGAAGAAAATGCATTGGATGAATAGTGTAGAAGAATGTTCTAGTAAGAGTTCTTCTCTATGCTCACAAGTCAATAGCTGAAAGGTTTTGGATAATTGTTTATTATTGTCCTTCAGCTCTAGTATAGTTTGCGTGCAGGACTAAGTGGTTTCAGGACTATAATTTGTATATGTATTTTAGTGATAACTTCTAACTATTGGACCGACAAATAGTCTAACTGGTTCGAATCTTTGTATCGCTGGACATCTCCGCGTGGGACTTCTTTAACTAAGACGCTAATTATGCGATAACGTATTTTACTAAAATATCCATTCCATTGTCTACATTATGGCCATCTTACATAGATACCATGCAATAATAACTTTGAGCGACTTTCATCATAAAAAATGCGTTATCAATACGGTACTATAGCCATATGGATGATAAAACACGTCGTTTTTGTCGATGCAGTTTTTGTATCAAAGTTAGTCGGTCACGACCATAATCGTCGCCTTATCTACGAGATTAATACATTTTACAGTCATTATGGCGCGAATCATTTCGCGCTGCACATAAAATTCCCACACACTATTTACATCGATCGTATCAAGTGTTTAAACAGCAATAATAAAACAGGATGGAGACATGCCGCCGGCTGACAAATATAGCCTACCTTTACAATCATGATATGCACGTACGCACACGGACAACAATAGTATTGACTACAATGAGTGTTATATGTTTATAAACGTTGTAGATGTGGCCATGCGTTCTTCGGCAATGATTTTCTTCTAGGTGAGAATTCTATTAACTTTCTTTCGTTTACTACGTAATGAATTGTTACAACTAGCAATGATCTTGTATACATCCATGATTGTTTCGATGCTGTATTTATTTAACGACTACGAAATATAGACCAAAGACCAAAGAGTCTGTATAATGTGAATCTACGAAGTATGTACAACAAAATAATTATGTTCATTTGAGTAATGCAATATTGGATTATTGAACTTGGCATGTAATAAAGAAGAATTACTGAAAAACAGGAAAAACAATGGAGAAGGATCAAAAGAGGGAAAATAGTCATTCATGCTCTTGGAATAAACAAGTTTTCGGATGTATAGTGTGTGCATACAATGCGATAAATGACAGCATTTACAAGTATAGCGTTTTTTGATCAAAATAACTGGGCCACGTCCAATGGGTGAATGCTCAGCGAAAAAGAAGAATTATAACTATTATTAATCATATTGAGTAGTGAAGAGTGAGCTTTAAGAATAAACACATCGGTAACCACCAAAACTACAGTCACGTCATCAACCATCAGCCCAGTCATGTCTTAAACCACCATAACCACAGTCACGTCATTAATCATCAGCCCAGTCATGTCTTAGACCACCATAACCACAGTCACGTCATCAACCATCAGCCCAGTCATGTCTTAAACCACCATAGCAACAGTCACGTCATTAACCATCAGCCCAGTAATGTCTTGAACCGACACAACCACAGTCACGTTATTAAACATCAGCCCAGTCATGTCATTAACCACCATAACCACAGTCACGTTATTAAACATCAGCCCAGTCATGTCATTAACCACCATAACCACAGTCACGTCATTAACCATCAGCCCAGTCATGTCTCAAACCACAATAACCACCATCACATCATTAACCACCATAATCAGTCATCTTATTAACCACCTTAACCACTTGACCATCGTCACGTTGATAACCACCGCAATCACCATGACCACTGTCATGCAAACAACCCTAATCAGCATTACAACTGTTACGTCGATAACCATAAGTCACTGTCACCTCGTTAATCACCATAACCACCGTCATATCATTGACCACCATAACCACCGTCATATCATTGACCACCATAACCACCGTCATATCATTGACCACCATAACCACTGCCATATCATTGGCCACCATAAACACCGTCATATCATTGACCACCATAACCACTGCCGTATCATTGACCACCATAAACACCGTCATATCATTAACCATAACACCCACCGTCATATCATTAACCACCATAACCACCGTCATATGATCACCATAACCACCGTCACATAATTAACGACAATAACTACCGTCATGTCATTAAGCACTATAACCACAGTCACGTCATTAACCACCGTGACAATGGTCCCGTCATTAACCACCGTGACAATGGTCACGTCATTAACCACCGTGACAATGGTCACGTCAATAACCGCATAATCATTTGACCATCGTCACGTCGATAACCACCACAACCACAATCGCATCAGTATCCACCATAACCATCGTCACACAATTAACCAACGTGACGTAACTCACCACAACAATGCCTTTTCATCAAAACCAGCATGACCCCCACCGTCAGGCTATATCGCCATTATCTACCATTGTAACTGACGCTAACCATTAATCAAGCTGTCATAAACATTAGTATTGAATTACATACACTGGAATATGTATCAGATTACGGTGAATACAACGCAACAAAAATGTCAAACTGTTTACCCTGCGTGAAGGGGACGGGGGTATCATAGTGATTCATAAATAATAGAAGAAACGGAATAACCTTGCCTCTGGCGGCCTCCAAACCAGATATCTGGTCGTGAGTTCAAGCGCCACCAAAGACAAGATTTCCCCTGCGTTTCTTTCCTGTTTACTGTAGTAACAGTTTACCTGTAATCGTCGGTTATTGAACAGGTACAATCGGCGACGATGGCGATCTGAGGTATGAGTTTCTATTAAACTACAACATGAAGCGATCGTTGAAGGATATCATCCCGCCGGCCGACGGCTCTCCCCAGCTCGATGCTACTAGGCCTATCAACTTTTCCGGTACAATTAGAATTCTATCTGTATTGTACATGTATAACAATACTAAAATAAAATATATTAAACAACATGTATGACACAGAAAGATATGAAATGAAAATGAAATGAATTTTAATTGTTTAAAGTGTACTTATAAGCAGAGCTGTCAAACACACTTTATATGAAAAAATAGCCTATAGCTCTAAGACTATAATGTCATTACATAAATTATATAGAATCAACACCTAACACTATACAGGTAATACAGATCAATGTTAGATACAATTATGTACATTTACAGTGAGCAAGAAATCGATCACAATGTTGAACTCTTTAGTGAAAGCAATGCTAAATAAGTGTGTTTTGAGATTGCTTTTTAATTGGGTTGAGGAGGCGGGGTGCAGCAGCGTAGAAAGCGCGACCCCCAAAATTACCACGTTTTGTCCGCGGACCGGAAGCGTGAGGCAGGTTGAACGCACAAACGTGTTGATTGAGATTGTCGAGGGCAGAGAAGAAGGAGCCATGCCATGGGTACATTTGTAAATGGGAAGGATTTTGTAGGATATACGGGACATGACAGGTAGCCAGTGGAGTGAGCGGAGAACTGAAGTGATGGGAGAGCAACGGGAGGTCTGAGAGATAACTCGAGCAGCGCTGTTCAGTAATTTTTAGAGTCTAGAGAGTTCAGTGGAAGGTACATTTACATAGAGTGAATTACAGTTGTCGACTTGGCTGGTGATAGAAGCATGTACTAACGTTTCACACAGTTCAGGTTTCAATTACCGAGAGATGAATCGAATGTTGCATAAATACGTAATCAAGATTGAAGAGTTTTGAATATCTGTTCATGTAGATTCATATGAGTGTCAAATAAGGTTGCAAAAATACCAAAAAGTCTGACAAGATCAGTGTTCATAACACGCCCCAAAAGCCTGGGGAAACGGAATGCTAACTATACGGGACGATCAACCTTATGAGTCACGTAACGAAAATGATGTTCAAGATTTTAATGAAGAGGATGAAGAGAAGTATAAGGAATGAAATATCAGAGCTGTAACGTCGCTTCATCGAAAGAAAAGTGACAAAAAATGCTACTTTCATCATGAGAAATTTAATGGCCAGCATTAAAGATGCAAAAAGATCTCTATTGTTTATTTATAGACTGTTCTAAAGCTTTTATAAAATGCAACACGCAAAATAGTTCGGAATACTCAATAAATTAGAAATTGATGGTAAAACATTACGCTGGACAATCAATCTCTACTGAGAACAGACCGCTGTGCTAAGAGTCGAGAACGAAATAAGCGACTGGGCGAAGATAGAGGCGTACGCCAAGGCTGTGTATTATTACCAGAACTATTTTAACTATAGAGCGAAATGATTCTATGTGAACTAGAAGATATACCGGGAGTGTTTATCAATGGCCAAAACAACAATAATGTACGATAAGCAGATGATACCGTATTGATAAGCGAATGTGAAGCAGTTCTTCAACTTTTAAATATAGTCATCATTGAAAGTGAACATCTTGGATTTTCACTCAATACAAAGAAGACCTTTTCCATGACTGTGACCAAAAGCAATACCGCCAGTGTTTTCAATCACAGCAAATGGATTTGCAATAATACAAGTCAACAAGTTAAATTACCTAGGAGGTATGTCAACATCAGATGGAAGAAGGGACAATGAGATCAAACGGCGTATGGCTTTGGCCAAAGATGAATTCAGCATAAAGCAATCGGTGCTGATGAACTCAAGTTCTCACGTGTATATGTCAACAAAGCTCTGTATTCTTGAATGTTATATCCGGTCTGTATTACTATATGGATGTCAAACATGCGAAAGAGCCACAACGATGTGGTTTTACGAGGATTCTTAAGATTCCTTGGGTGGATAGAATTACGACCAGTGAAGTTCTCGAGAGGGCTAACATACACGTAAAATGTGGAGAACGATACAATCAAGGAAGATGTCATTGCTCGGCCATTTAATGATGAGAAATGGCATCGAGAACATGGTGTTAACCGGCAAAATCGAGGGAAGAAGAGCCAGGGACCGCTAAAGATTGACATATCTTCAAAATCTGAGGGACTGGACAGACTGTGTAGGAACCGAGATTCTGTACGCGACACAAGACCGACAACAATGGAGGAGCACGATGGTCAACGTGCTGAAAGCACATGACACCTGAATAAGAAGAGGATTAACAATATTATCCAAATAACGAATGTTTATTTGTAAAAAGCTTATAAAGCTACTGATTATTAGTTAATTAAGAAACTGTGCGTACAGGTAAGCGAAGGAAAATGTGATAAATGCTAAATTCATAGTGTCGGTTTCAACAGTACAGTGGTTGTATAAGATCTAATATCATTGACTGCTCAAGGATAAGGGGCGTGTACGCAGATGTCGAGAGACTCATTTTAGTGGTGAAGGGACATAATTTTAGAAAACTTCAATGATTTGGATAGTGAATGCTCAGATATGTTTTTATAGCAGGGGTGCGATTGGGGGGGGGGGGGTCCGGATTCGTAAAGTTGAACCGTTAGGCTTATCATAAGTTACAAAACATACCTCAACAACGTAATATTTTGGGTATTCCCATAGTTGTTTTTAAGAGAAACTAATACAAGACGTATATCGTCATTATCTCAATATAACACAATTCAACTATAATTTTAATTAAGATACCTAGACGAGGAAGGGTGTTTGCGATGAGATTTATACTTGCGAACTGTTCAGGACGCAGGAGAGAGTCTGCCCCGTGCACGCGCATTGCTCGCGTGTCGTCACCTCCTCGGAACGCGAGTTACGACTCGCAAGAAAAAACACAGACCCCGGACAGATCATGCATGCAATCGACCAGCGAGGCAACGATGACTGGTATAAAAGTTTACATAATTGCATTAACATTCGGGTTGGTTACGATTAGCCATCGAAAATAATCACGTGCTATGGACGAGGGTTGACATTGACCGAAGCTTTCGTATATTAATAACTATACCCGACGAAAAAGAACCACACGCTAAAGCTGAGGTTGCATTACCTTTCGTTTCTCAATTCTCTGCGGGTCTTGGGGGCTAAATAGTTGGACTTGAATTTCAGATAATTGTTATTAGATTCGAGCCATGTTCTAACCACTATAATGACCAAAAGGGGGCTTAAACCCATTGTGTGGAAGGGGTGTAACTCTTGCAAAGTGGAAAAGCATGGGTTTTTTCCCTTGGCGTGGCTGTGTTTCGTATGTCGATGGCTCTCTGTTATCTCCTCTTCTCACTGCAGCTAATCGTCAACTATCACAGATGTAGCGGAGTGTCCCACATATGTACCTTGAATAAAGCTATCGGTGTGTATGGACGGACGGACGGGCGTCAACTGTCTCCACCCGACTCGTTGATTAGTACTCCGTCTATTCTCTCACCATAATAAATGAGCCTTACATTTCAGAAACGCCTCGATGACAACTGTCACACTGTGATGGTAATTAGGAGAGCCAATGTGGTTCTATAAATAGCCGTAGAGAAATGCACAGGAAAAAACCTATACCCCTGATGGGATTCGAACCCACAACCCCCAGATAACCGGTCTGGTGCTCTACCAAATGAGCAACAGGGAGAGTTCAGTTTGTAGAGCACCAGACCGGTTATCTGGGGGTCGTGGGTTCAAGTCCCATCAGGAGTATAGGTTTTTTCTTGTGCATTTCTCTCCAACTGTTACACTGGCATTGAAAAGACGCCATAATGGTCCAGACAATGGGTTGATCTTAGTTTATCCAGATATATACATGAGTTATAAACACACGACTGTATATCTGTGCCCCGATTCAGTGATGGTCGAGGATGACGTGAGCCCAGAACTACTCGATGATCCAGCGACGCCGTTCACCAAGAGATCCATTCGGGTTAGCTACTGGTTGAAATCCTATACTAGTGCTACACTCGTACATACGGATTCTTAAATCCGTAAGAGCTAATTCAAGACACACCAACACTTCCTATCTGTAACTATACATAAAAAGTTTTACCAGTCTGCATTAGTGTTTGATAAATCAATCAAATATTCTAAGTCTATTCTCAAGTCTTTTGGACTTGGTATCTACATTAAATCTTAGGTCGTATACATGTGTAACTTTTTTTCGCGTTTTCGACATTGTGCTCTGATTAAGAACGAATGACCTGAAATGTTTGACTCTATACGACACAGGTATACCGCGACCATGTGGGATATGGTTTCGTTATCCGTGGCCAGGGTCCTACTTATGTGACGACAGTCGACCCTATTGGCCCTGCCGCTTGCTCTGGCATTCGGGTAGGTGAAACTCGCGCCATAAGGAAAAATTCGTCGCATTTACTTACATGCGGCATGGGCAACCTGCCGAACTTACTACATATTTTGAATAAATAATCTGCATTCTGTTTAAGGAAAGACTAAAAGCCACCAACAAACATCTTTTCGCCCCCTAAAGAATATGGGTCCTCAGCTAAGGCTTATTCTTTTAGCTGATACTTAAATCCAGCCCTCTCCGTAAATAATGAGTCACTATCGTGCATTGCACACCTGTGTCAACCTGTGTCATTTATGTTTACGACGAATACAAAGGTAACACCTTTTTTGATTAACTTATATAGATTAACACAAGCTTTCGTATATCAAAGTATACTTCGTCAGGCGCGATGAGTGGGTTGAGATGTCGATATCTATCGTATTTACGACATGGCTAACGTGACAACCCACACAAGAATATGAATTTATGTAGAGATGAAATCGATAATCGATGTTTGCTGGTTGAGTACATAAGCCGTAATATTCATTCAGTCGTCGGTTGCATGTAGCTAAAGGCAGGTTTCGTGCTTGATCTTTTTCCTGGGTGTGTCGCCCGTTTCTCGGCTCCGTCCAGCATTTTAATTGATACTAATTTTTAACTTATTCAATACGTGCTGCAACTGGTGTCCATTTCTTTTTAATCGAGTTAGACCCTTTCCAGGAACAGCAGTATATCCACTCGGTCGACGGCCACAACGTCCTGCGGAGTGACCACAAAGAAGTGGCCAGACAGATCTCGTCCGAAAACGAATGTGTCGATCTAATCGTCATGGAACAAATCCACGATAAAAATCAGGCCATGGCTGCAATTTAGCATGTGCGATTTGCTCCAGGAGTCGACATTGCTCCTAGATTTACAGAAATTCACATGATGACGAAAATAGACCGGGGAAGCTTTCTCGGCGGCCATTTTGACATGGATAATCTCTGGATATAACCAGTTGTGGCCTTTTAGCTGTGGATGACGACATTCTGGATCCGTTTGCCAAGGTGAAAGTTGAATCGGCATTCACATAATTAATATGCAAAATGTATTAACAAAAATAAGTATTTTTCACTTAATGAAGGAGGCACGCACCCATGAACATGAAATATATTATCAAAATATAAAAATGCAAAGCGAAAAATTACCTCCATATACAACATAGGAACAAAAACAGTGTACGTTCCAAAGTGCACTAGACGATACTCAACATTCAAACGAAGGAATAAAACACACCTTGTATAGTCTCTGTCTGATTTAATGGTACGTGCAACGTGTTACGCAAGTAAATTTGCATATTTGCATTTAGTCGGGGCCGGTAACAGACACGATGACGTTTTAGGTACGACAGTGTGAGAACAAATACGCGATTCACGTACTCGATAATAAGTTAAATCAATGTGACAAAATGCCAAGTTTGTAAGACGGATGATAAAGTTATGGATGCACTGATTGGTCGCCGAAACGTGAGAATCGAGCAACGGCATTGGTCGAGAAGATGTATGAGCAATATTATTAGTGTCTTAGTAATTTCTATTGGTCGGTTGAACGTACGGATATACGTAGGGGAATTCGTACGCCGTATTGTCAGGGCCGGACTTACCTATAAGCTACAGCTTAGGACTTCGCAATCTCCAGGGGGCTTCCAAAAATTCCAGAGCGCATAAAATGTAGCCACTGGCACAAGTTCTGCTACTAGGCAGGCTTTACCAAAGGGCTTCAAAGTGTATATAGATTAGAGCCTCATCAAGGAAAAGTCCGGCCCTGCATATTGTACGGTAGGCGAAATGCATTGGATCCGAACCGAACCTAACCCCGACCGCATATGAAATGTATTCAAATACGAAATGTATACAAAAACACTGAGCAGTATTTATAGACTAGCCTAAAGATACTGTACAGAGCAGATAGCTACAAATTTAACAATTCAGTCTAAAAAAGACGACAAATTTTCATGTAAATTCACGTACAGAATAGCTTTCTGTTAATACCATTCTCAAGGATAAAACCCGTGGTATGATTAAACGGGAATATTCTAATTACGGCAATGGATCATGATTAGGAATGCTATATGAAACGGGGATATCAAAAGGATTTAGTATCAAAGGGTACATTTCACAAATCGGGCTTGTTTGGGGTGGGGTGGGAGTGTCAGTCAATAAATGATAGGAACAGGGAGTTCGGTTCGGTATCCGGTGTGCGTCACGCCACGCGTATCCTAAATGACCGACGATAAATGTCAACCAACAACGGGTCAGTTTGAATCAGCCTAATTATTAATAAAAAGCCTAATTATTAATAAAGACGTTACCGTGTTTCGACAATATTGTGCTACCCGTAATTAAAATACAAGTTGAATACTGACAAACGAAATAAAAATATGCAATACATGACACAAGGTGGTCGATGAGTCCACACCTGCCCGTTATAGACATCTTATGCAAGTTACATTGTTTCAGGTGCGATATAATCGAGGTGTTTTTTTTTAGATATTACAGATATGACAAACAGCCCTTTAATTTTCCCATTTGGTTCTGAATTATATTATGCATTAGTGTGTAAAGTTGAATAACTATATTGGCTCTATCATACAGCAAACTAGACTCATTTGCCATATATCGTCGCAGCGTCGCGACGGGCGCGTATGGACTTACCCACCATGTACTAGTCACTAATAAATAAATAAAATATTTCAGACTCTAAATGAACTAAAACGGGTATGATATGTACACATGTCTGCCTGATGTACTTGAAAACCTTGAAATATTTACAAGATAATGTATTTGGAATGTACGCTGTATTTTGTGTATGCGGTCGGGGTGTGCATGTGTGTGCGTTGTACAGCGAGCTAGTGGAACACGAACTGTTAGTCTTTACTAAAACCAAAACGTTGCCCAAATTATTGCCAATAGTTTCACGTTATTTATTATTCCTGCAGGTTTTGTCACGTTTGTATATTTAGCAAATAAGGGAGGTAACAAATATATATATATATAAACATTTATATCGCTTATTTCCCTTTCGTAAATGTATTGCACACATCATTATTATTTTGTGTAAATTTCAAGTGTCACACGTGTGTTATTGAGTACATATATTTACAAATAAAAATACATTCACTCACTAGTCAAGCTAGCATTGAGCACAACCCGTTACTATTCAAGCTAGCAGCCGAAACAATCTGCTACTAGTCAAGCTAACATTTGGTACTAGTTAATCCAGCATCAACTGTATGACCACTAGTTATTAATACTTCTACAGTAACTATATGCATAGGGAGGTTAATGATGAAATAACAGTGAGAAAAAAAAACCCCAGAAATAAAACCACAAATATAACCCTCTGAATATTAGTTGATGGTCATCTAATGATTTATATCTGATTTTAATGTCTTCTGATTTTCACTAAGTAAAAAAATAATATAAAAATATAATTACGTGAAAATAAAAAAAATGTAAATATGTCGATTTCAAACACAACAAATCTTTCCATTTCCAATGGATATATTAATGTCTTGTTCACACTCCACATTTTTATAGGGTAAAACTGTGGTTTCAGACCTGATTTTAAGCTGGTAAAACGCTAACTGCGTGTAACCAATTTCCAGTTTACCACTTAACCATCAGTGGGAACTTTTGTTTACATTTGTTACTATTTCGAATTGAGGCTTTTTCGTTCATGACATCGCTTTTGACGTCAAAAATGAGAAATCTATAAAGGGGCAACACAGCCCCCTTAATGTAATACGTATGGAAAAAATATAAAGATTACGCAAAAGTCATGAATAGTCTAAGATTGAATAATTAATCAGCAATTAGCCGGACTGAGCTGGTTAACTGTGGTGATGCAAGTTTATAAACGTTGCCTAAAAGACCAAAACTAGTGGCAAGTTTACTGAGGTATTGGGTGGTCTCACATGAGCAATGGCGATCACCCAATGGGACATCTGTGGTCGGGGAAGGATTTTACGTGTTCCAAAAGACAGTCACATGGATGCGACTGCTGTAAGGAATGGTGGAGTAAATTTCAACTTCCCGTTAGTTTTTAACTGATTACCTGATAAAGTGAGAGGAGGTTAGTTCAGCTTCAAGAGAGCCAGGAACCAATGACCCAAATAACAGAGGTAATGTTGTACAAACAGTACGTGCTGAGAGGTATTAAAATAAAGAATGTCGCGTCACGCGGGTCATTCTAGATAATTCTAGATGATTCTAGATAAATCTAGATAAATTCATATAGAACATCTTGTTGTGCAACACGAATGATTTACACTAAATGGGAGGCAACTGTCTCAGTAAAAACGCACAGAATTATGTTGAGGAAACCGTGCTATTAAAACTACCGTTATCTATACATTCACAAGCACACCAAGAAAAGCACAGGAAGGCATAACGAACAACTGACGCAACAAATGATTCTATAATAAATAAAGCAGGAAGTCCACATAGAGTATTGCTAGTTCTTCAAGCAGATAATAAAAAATAAAACCAAAGTACTGAGAATGGGTAATACTCAATCATTGCCATCGTCTCAACAACAAATATATGTATTAGATGTAAAGTTCCGATATACAATATTTACCTCATAGATATTAGTCCCCATATACTTTAGGCCCTATATAATGAGTTCAGAATATATATTAGTCCCGATATACTGTATACATTAGTTCTATGATTCAATATCTGTCTAATATACGATATCACTCCCAATATACGATATTAGTTCAATATGTGATGTTACACTTGTTGAACATTATGTGATGGTAATGAGGATACCCAATGTGGTTCTATAAATAGCTGGAGAGAAATGCACAGGAGAAAACCTATACCCCTGATGGGTCCCATATATTTGGGAACACCGCAAAAATTAGCCAATCAATTTATAGTCCATCATCATGCTTGTTAAAGATATCTGTGTA
>WURV02148611.1:0-17803 GCA_011762755.2 Epimenia babai | reverse complement strand
ATGAAGTATACTTGATATACGAAAGCTTGTGTTAATCCTTATACAGTTAGTCAACAAGGTGTTACCTTCGTATTTTCGTATTTACGACATGGCTAACACGGCAACCCACACCTCTATGTAATAGATATCATAGTTGTTAACGATGCCATAGCTGTAACCCACACCTCTATGTAATAGATATCATAGTTGTTAACGATGCCATAGCTGTAAAACAGCTTTTAATGATATCATAGCCGTGATAGATACCATGTGTCAATGGAAATTACAGCTTGCAGATATCATAGCTGTCACGGATGTCTTAGCTATAATAGCTGTCATAGGTTACATAGTTGTCACACAAGAAGTGTGTCACGCCAGATCTAAGACGACGTTCTATACGCATTCACGAATTGATAGAAACACCAATATCGACTATTTACCTTGATAAACCAAGGGTCTATATTTGTATAAAGGACGTACGATAAAATTAATAGGTTCAGTGGTCCGAATGATTGTGTATCGGGATTTATAGATACTGTATAAATAGCGAACAAACATTGAGCCAAATGTCTGCGATGGGTTTTCACCAAGTCGACCAGGACTCGTAGACGGAGTTGATTAGTTATCATTGCGGTAAACCAAGAGAGATTAAGACCTTAGCGCAGAAAGGTTATAGAGCATTCGGTGTATTGTGTTTAAAGAGGTACATGAGAAGGGTAATGCAAAGAACTCATCAGAATACTCGTTTACAAACGAAGGATTGTTGCATGCAACGATATAATTATATAAGAGAAGCGTTAATAGACGCGACATCAATACATCATTCGGGTACACCGCCATTACAAGAACACGCCGCGTAGGGTTAATAAGATGTAGATGAGACGAGAATACTGAGGTCCCATGAGTGGTCGTCGGTGTTCGCTCTTGGAGCCGCAACAACCATCTTACTGCGTCGGTTTTATGGTAGACAAGGAACACGATTCGCACACACAATAATCACCATTCGAAAGTTCACTTAATTTACCGATTTGTTTGCTGTAATAAGAAACCGATGATGTATACAATTTATGAAAATGAAAACTGTCCGCCGAGAGACGGTCGATGACGTTTATACACAAACGTGCGCGCGAGTAATAATGTGGACTTTGAAAAGTCGTGAAAGCGTTTTACACCCGGGATGTTTATTAGTTTGAACAACGCTGCGTTTTGGCGTATTTGTTAAGTATGCATGATCCAAATCGATACCCCCCCCCCGTAATTTCCCATCGGGAATTTGTATCAAGCAGAAGGGGATATCGCAAAATCAATGAAGTCAAAACGCGGTTTAAGCTCCTTGTTGCGTAAGAGATGGAAATCCACTTTTAACGCTCGTTAAGTATGCGCGTGTTATACTGCCTTTGTTATCAAGTATTGATATGTTTTGTTGCGGCTTACTTGGTAATGAGAATATATACAACGTGATTACTGGAGATTAGATGTAATTTCTAGGGATTGGAACCGAATGTGCTGCCGGTTACGATCGCTGTAGACTGGATAGACAACGAACGCTCTCCGACGTTAGATAAACATTGCCAGAGCGTGTTCAGTTTGCGCTGTAGGAGCCGGAGAAGGTAACTGGAACGTCAACAGAACGATGGAATCCATGAGCTATCGAGTGTCTTGTTTTTTCCTAATGTTCATTCCGCGTATTCCCACGAGAATCTACAGTAGTGTTATTGAACCCACAGATTGCGGAGTACGGTCTCACATACAAACTCTTAATATAGGAAGTCATAACAGTGGAGTCGTCCATCTCTTGAGCGAACAGACAACTAATAAACTAAGTGCGCACGGGGAATTGTAGGATTGATTTCGTGCATACTGCATAGTAGTCGGAAAGGAGTCGCCCTAACAATAAAATAAGTATTCTGTTTATCTGAATACTAGGGACTGTATCAAATTCATGGGTTGCTTAACAATATATATTCGATATACAAAGTAATTGTATTATATTTAGAAGGGGCTTGTATTTGTCTCTTCGATAGTACCTCTAGATTATCTTTGCGTCTTTGGATTATGTGAAAGAGAGAGCTAATTTACAAATGTTAGATTCGCGCTTATGCAATATACTACAAAATAGTCAACAAAACACTGGCTTGACCTCCAAACCATACAATTGGTCCTTTCAATTATATACAAATAGTAGGCCTAATATAAGTTCAACAGTTGTAAGTACCAAAAACTAGTTTTGACCCGTTTCTCAACATTTGCAGCCAGACATTGTCAATCAAATATGTCTGAAGGAAAGACCTACCATAAAGAAAAATGATGTGTAAAACCAGAGGGTAAAATTGTAAGTTGTTGGCGATCATATGTTTTGGATGAAGATTAAGTACGAACCAGAACGTGAAAGGTTCCAATCCTGGGCAATGACAATTGTTTTTCCGTTGTATCCATGGGCAAGGTATTGATCCCGCTGGCTATGATTGACTTAGCCATAAATAAGTTGCGGATATTTGTGGCAGCACAAATTCTTATTCACTGTAAAGTTAATTTGTGTATTTGAATAATGCAAATTGCGTGTATATTGCTTCTGTAATTTTTAAAATAGGAACGGGAAAATCCTTGCAATTCTGGAAAGTACTGTGTAGGCATGATATCAAGAAAGAAAAAACACAAACGTCAAGCACCATGATTGATGAAAAGTGGGAATCAAAGAAACGTACATGCCTTATGTACGCGGATCAAGGATCATGACGGCGTCGTAAAATCCCGTTAACACCTAGGTTTGATTCGTATAAAACATGTGAGGTTGTTGAGAAGTTGAGAGATGTTTTATTTCCAAAATAACTTGAGACGTATTCAATAATCAATATCGAAGATGGTGCAATGGTTCTATCGACACTTGGGACATTATGGATTGTAGCGTCAATGGTTCTAATCGTCAGTTGAAGCATATATGGGCTTTAGTTAAGTTAGGTTCATAAATAGGCTGATTAGTAAGCTAATCGTTGCGTAAGTGCTATAGAGACCATCCAAAAAGCATTTCAAACACGGACACTTCAGAGGGAAAAAGCCTTTACTTAATCGCACTGCGAGTGCTCAGCAGGCAGACGGATTTAAGGAGCTTTTGTCGGAAAAAAGCCCATGATCGTATAGTCGCTAAAACAGGAATTAATGCACGGTCTTCTAGATAGAAGTCAAACGCTCTACCCACTACGCTAACTACCCCCGTATGGGTTGTAGAGTCAAAGGTTCTATAGTGACATGGAACATATATGGGCTGCCAGCAATTGTTTCTGACATCAATATCATCTTAGCTCAAAGTATTGAGTAAGCATGATAATTAAATTTGAGTATTCTCGGAGTATGCAACGTATGGACACACATTTTTGTGTAAATTTACGTCATTAAAAATTAATGTGTATCCGTCAATCAGTCTGCGTACCGTCGACATCACAGTACTGAGTCAGCTCTGCTTCGCGTGCATTGCTGATATCATTCGCTCTATCGATCCCTTAAATTCATCTGTACTTCTTGTATCGCTGGATCTCAATATGCAGATGATATTCAGCGATACCACGCCTGCAGTAATGATGATACTGTATTATGCTCAGAGCGACTATCTAAATGTGTGAATGAGATCAAAACGTGGATGGATTCGAGCTTGCTCGAATTGAATGAGGACAAAACAAAAGTCGTAAACATAATTCGTCTCTCTAACATATCTGTAAAGATAACAATAGGAGATGCGAGAATATAGTTATCTGGTAGTGTCACCAACTTGGTGTAATATTCGACAATAAACTATCTTTGGATAATCAACTGGCAGCAAAAATCCAATTACGTCCAGTGACCTCTCACCGTCGTTCTTTCTCAAGTACAGGACCAGATTTATGGAATGCCTTACCACTGTCCATCCAGTCACTATGTACTATCACCACATTTAGGTATAAACTGAAAGCTTTGTTAATTAATCGAGCATACCAAAATTATATTTAATAGGAGTAGATATTCATCATTTTACAACATTTTACAATATTAATTTGTTTTATCCTCTTACCTTTCTGCAGTATACATTTTTATAGTAGAGTATTTTAATATATTTATATCCCTGTAATGCGCAGCCGAGAGTCCATGGGACTGAGCACTGCGCTATATAAATGATAACATTGCAGTACATTGCGATGATGCCGATGACGATCATAATCACAATCACAATCGTAAGTATTGGGGTGGGTAGCCGTATTAGTCTAATTGAGAGCAACTTAGAAGATAAAGGGAACACCTTCTATATAGACTAACTAGTTTATTGATCACAAGCTTCCGCATAAACACTATGCATCATCAGGTGATTAACGTGGAATTACAACTCACGTTGTAACAGACGGTCGAGCACAACTGTCCAAAGAAAGCACAAGAAAAACTGACAAATGAATCATATAAAACAAAGCACACAGTTATGAACAATTTAGATGGTGCATATATGAAATTGGAGGAAAAGCAAGTGTGTTTGCCGTGGATATGGTGAGTTGCATTGTTAGGTCCTATAAACTCCGTGCATGGGTCAGTGTGGTTGCAGAGCTGACATCTAGTGTGATTACATGGTATGGTGCCAGTCTGTGTATTTTGGTAATTTTTAGTTTGTAATTTGCTGCATACTACTAATATCTGTTTGAGGTTCGGTGGTTGACTGTAGGCGACGAGTGGTTGATATTTGATATATTCCCAAAGGGTGGGTTCATTGTCAAGGATTGGTTGCAGGTCTGTGAGGATGCGTCTAAGTGGCTGTGGGTTATGACTAGAGGTACACGATTATTCTTGTCTTTCTGTTTGTATTTGAGTAGTTCTTAGCGTGGAATTTTGGTGGCTCTATCGATTTGTTTCTGGATGAGGGCTGGTTTGTTGTCGAGATTGATGAATGCTTGGCGAAGGTTAGCGAGGTTTTTCTTCGTTCCATCTTGTGTGGAGCATATGCCGTGGTACATGAAGGCTTGGCCATAGACATTTGGAGAAACGGGACAAACACTACGTCAACGCATGAATGCACACAAATCCGATATACGCAACCGTAACAACCAAAAAACCCGTAGCTGAACACTTCAATAAAACAGGACACTCATTAAAAAACTTTCGTCTATCCATCTTAAAACAAGTTTCAAAGAACAAACGCCTAGACCGCCAGGTAGAACTAAATCACCAAACTCCACACAGTTGAACAGGGGTTAAACCGGGACATCGGCTTTCTTTCGCACTACCGCGACTAGCATTACGTACAATACAATACATCTCATATCGGCTATATCGTTTGTTGCTGTATTACCCGCGATAAACCAGATTTTGATTACTTTGCCTATTGTCCTCCACACCCTACATTGCTTTTATTCCACTATATGAGTTTCTCCAGTATTACGTTCACCCCTATTACCGTACTGACATTGCTACACTGATTAAAGATATCTTCTACCCACTGACCATGGACTCCCACGGATATATTCTCACCATTTTTTTTTGCTTCGATATACGGATTATTATTTTTACATATCTTTATAGGATTCAATAGGCCTGAACCATATCAGGTTCGTAGGCTCACACAATACAGCAATGAAACAGCAAACATTAGAAGAAAATACAGTAATCTATGTGGAAAGTAGGTATAAGAAATATGAACATAAACTTATTAATAAATTGCAATTAATTTTCAACTAAAATTCATGTGATACATCGCCTATATACAACGATACAAATGTGACATAATAAGCCAACAACAAGAAAGAAACCAACAAACTAACTAACATATGAAATATAACAATATACATAGCAAAATAAAATAAAATGATTTATCACCCAGAGAGCATTTCCGTGAGTGCGAGAACTCTCGTAGAGAACTATAAATCGGAGGGGTATTGCAGAATGGCACAAAGGTCATTCAAAGCCCGCGCTGACGCTACCGCATTTATCAACAATACCTGACTTTGTCAATTAAAATAATAATTATTTTATCAATGTCAATATATATATATATATATATATACTTTCATACTATCACAGGCAATGGCAGCTAATTTATTCCTATGTTATCACATTGTTCCTAAGTGTGTGCTTTGTTATATAATTTTTCTGTCAGTTTTTCTCGTGTTTTCATTGGACAGTTGTGCTCTACCGTGTGTCCATATATATCTGCGTTGTAATTCCACTTTCATCACCGCATAAAGCGTAGTGTTTATGCAAAAGCTTGTGATCAATAGACTAGTTAGTCTATGTAGAAGTTGTTGCCCTTTATCTTTTTACGTTATAATCGTAACCGCAGTCGCAGTCACAAATCGCCATGACGATCATAATCATGATTATCAACATAATCACGACGATAACGAATACGATAATAATAATATAATGATGATGATGATAATAATGATAAAGATAACGATGACGATAACCTCATGGTAATGGCAATAACGGTAATAACGGCAATAACCGTAGTAATAGCGTAATTGCAATAATTGCAGTAATGGCAATAGTAGCAGTAACATCAGTAAATAACGATAACGTAACTAGCGATAATAGCGATGATATCGAGAATAACGATAACAAAACAGCGCTAACGGCGATAACGACGATAATAACGACAATAACAATACCATAACAACAACGACAACAGCAACGGCAGCAAAAAAACAACAACCATAACAAGAAAAACAACAATAATACCAACAATAACAACAGCAACAATAACAACAGCAACCACAACAATTATAACTACAACAATAACAACAGCAATAACAACAATAATAACAGTAACGATAGTAACGACAGTTGAAGGTTAACGAGTTGAGGTTTACGAAGTATAAAATTCTTTGAGTCTGCGATGCGCTGTTCCAGTAGACTTTGGCGGCTGTACAACAGATCGACGAGATGGTTGGGTTGTCTTTTGCTGCGGTTTTGGCAGAGTTTATCAGAGTACGAGATAAAGTCGGTAGATTGAAGTGGATTCTTGATTTTGAGGCCTCACAAAGAATGTCTCGCAGCAATGAGAAAATTCCTACCAGACGCCCATCAACTGACGGCATCGTTAGCCTGGCTAACTTCGTCCTCACGCGCAATGCTTTAAAATCCGGGACAGACACCTAACTCTAAGTTAAAGAAAACAACTCGTCTATCTTCGGTACATAAAACGACATATTCATGATCTGGACAGAAGGCGTCGACAAACTCGCGCAGTTCCACATGAAATTCAACGACTTTCACTCTACTATAAGTCTCACACTCTACAAACGAAATACACATTTTGGATACCACGTGAAACTGAGGCATCAGACGATCTCCACATCCATCTACCGAAACTCACTAACCGTTACAGCTTGCCACCCGAACCACACGCTACGCTCTATTGTCTACAGCCAAGCTCTACGCTATAACCAAATCTGCTACGACAAAACTGACCGCGATACACATCTAGTAGAACTCTCGCAGGCATTTGCCGACCTCAAATACAAGCCATCAATCGTCGAACAACGAAATAAACGCGCCAAGAAACTGGATCGCAATGAACTGCGCCGACACATACCTAAAGCATGCAAACAACGAACTCCACTCGTTGTCACATACAATGAACAGCTCACACCCTACAACGCATCATCAACGATCTTCAGCCTCTACTCAAAGACGATTCCATTCCCAAGAGTATCGTGGTACCTGAAAAACCCACCCATAATCGCTTACCGCCAGCCTCCTATTCTAAGACAACACCTAGTAACCAAGAGGTTACCCACGACAGAAGATAAGGCGAATGTTACCTTTCCCCAAAAAGCCAAGATGCAGACTACCCACATATCGACATGCGACGCAACACCATAGAACCAAACGATGCTATCTAAAATATCAAAGGGTCACACACCTGCAACAGCGCCAATGCCATCTATGCAATCACCTGCAGAAGATGTCCCAAAACCACATACATCGGGGAGACTGGCCAGACCCTACGTAAGAGGCTCAATAGACAAAAGTCAGACATCAGACGCACCAATGTGCAGAAACCTGTCGCCGATCACGTCAATCAGGCCGAACAGTCCCTTTTCAGTTTTAACGAACCCGAGCCGTCCGCTAAGATTTAGCGTCGATGTTAGTGAAATAGTGAATGGTAAGGTAGCTGGGCTGATCGAAAGGATAGACATGTTTATTTCGCCATCAAATGGTGACGTTCTCGTGCAGGTGATCACCCTGGCTGAGCCAAATTATTTACATCTCTAATCAATAAGAGGTTATCCGACTGGCTTGAAGCGAACTCCGTTTTGTCAGAGTCACTGTATGGGTTTCGTCAAAATTCCGGAACAGTGGATGCCATATTTTCATTAGAAGATTTAGTCGATCTATCGCATAACGACGGCCGTTAACTTTATTGTGTGTTTATAGACTTCAAGTAAATTACGTAAATACGGATCTATTATGGTTGAAGTTCGTAGACGGAGATATATCTTTTCGCATGACGAAGTTATTAAAAAGCGGCGTCTACTGGCATACAGTCAAGTGCGTGGGCGGACGGGCAGTATTCTTCGTATTTCAATTGTAACCTAGGACTTAAGCTGGGTAAACCGACCTCTTCGACATTGGTCTCGTTGTTTGTTAACGATCTGCCTGCGGCAATAGAAGGAAAAGGGCTAGGTTTTAAGGTCCATGATAATGTTAAGGTCAGCGCGTTAATGTATGCCGACGACGTGGTAATACTAGCAAAGCGTGTGGATGGTTCACAGGTAGGTTTGGATAATTTAGAAGCATACTGTGATAAATAGGGGCTTTTGGTTAACACGGGTAAAACAAAAGATGTGGTGTTTCGAAAATGAGGGTCGGTTGGAAGTAATGCATAATGGTTGTATAAAAATGACAAACTATAATTATTGTCCGAATTTAAGTATTTAGGCATTGTATCCATGGCTGGTGGTGGGTTTTCTCGAGCAACCGAGTGTCTGGCCGAGTAAGGCCTAAAGTTATCGATGTTTCTTAAGCGTAACCTCAGCACGCTTGCCTCACTCCCGGACAAACTCACTTACTTATTCTGTGAGAGTCTTGGTCATATCTGGGAAGTCCAACGAATTTACTCTGGATTTGTGGCGGAGGCTAAGCAGCGGCTCACTGACCAATTCTGCCAGGAATGGCAGAGCGCTTTAAAAGATTCGGAAAAATGTGTATTTTAGTAGAATATTAAAGACTCGCATATAGAAGAATATTTTGACAATGTCCGTGTTGAAACGCGCCGGGTTGCCCTGAGACGACTGAGACTGTCTTCGCATAGACTGGCTATTGAAACCGGTCGCTGAAAGCGACCTTAACGTGAACGGAGCAGGCGGGTCTGTGAGAAATGCCTGTCAGGTGACATAGATGACGAGTTTCACGCGGTTCTCGTGTGTTTTTCATATTTAATAAATAGACAAATATATACATTATTATCTATGTATAAGACAATATTATAGACAACGTCCCAATATGATGAAATTTATCAGTCTTTTGCAAACGATGGACACACGGGACCTCAAGAAACTCGCTAGCTTTATTCACGGCATGCATATTCCAAGAGTAGCTGTGTATTACTTATCGTATTGTTTGATACGTTATAAGTTTGTATGTTTCGAGTCTAAAGGCCGTAAAACCGTAGTTTGACATGTCATTTCGCTATTTTCGTTTTTCACTATATTGTTATTTAGTAAATTCTGTTGAATTTATATTGTTATTCCGATATTTGTAATAGTTACCTAATAAAAGCTATGAGGGTGCTAACTTATGCAGAGCACAGTGCACCCAATTAGTGAACTGTTACAATAATCCGACCCTAAAGTCACAAGTGAGTGTATAATTGCAGCTGCCATTAACTGCTATATATACGGGCGAATACGACAAATACATCGAAGATGCATCGAACAAGACAGTTTACTGGCAAAAATTACACAAAGATCGGGGGAATTGCCAGACGAATATATAGTAATGTCACCTATGACGATGTAAACAGATATGGGCGAGAGACGACTAATATGTAACACTTTCGTTTTATCCTCGTTCAGATTAAGCAGATTAGAATTCATCCACCCTTTGATCTCATTTACACATTGCGTGTAAAAATAAGGTGTCACTACTGCAGCTTTCATATAGCAGAATATCATCTGCGTACATGTGGTAACTAATACCATGATTTTTGATGATGTCACATAGCGGCCCTAGTAGCGAATCCTGAGGCACATCGATTTTAGATGCGAAGGTTCAGAAACCACTTCATACATATCGACCATTCGTTAAGAAGTGAAGATCTTTTCGCAAATCTGGTTATTGTCAGTGATGTATAAGTATATAACCAACGAATTAATATAACATTGGAAGAGAAAGACTACAATTAATACTGGACAGTTCCAGGGACACTAAAAAATCGTAATTGGTCCTTTATAAATTTTTCACAAACATGGAAACCTCTGTCAGTACGCCTATAAGACACTATACGGTAAAATGTGTGATTATGTAGTGCCTGTTAATAACAGAATATTACTAAAGAGTATATAAAGTTGCAATTCAATAGACTGTGCGGCTTAGACCTGTTAGCACCGTGTTTTATTACTATAAAATTGATGAATATGCTCGTTAATAAAGATTAGACTTGAAGTCACTGAGAATCATGGGAAGTGAAATTGGAAATAGTCGATTAAGACGATTGCACGACGCTGACTGACACAAAGGCCATTTCCTGCTGCCTTAATGAATATAGATGAAAATGTAGCCCTGCGCATTCAAACGTCCTTCATTTACGGCGACCTAAAGCCGTACGATTGCAAGCATGCTATACTATCGTCAATAACGTTCAGTAATTCTAGGGTGACAGGCCGACAAACGCCAATCTCAAGTCACTAGGAGCTATTCTCGAATGGGGTGCGCGTGGATCATCGTATGTTGTCCCAGGAGACAGTTCCCAGTATTATATATATATATATATATATAATAAAACGGCCACTTTAGCGCGCGCACACGCGCACGCACGCACACACACGCACGTGCGAATATCATTATTCTTCTGCTCTTTTTCATACCACAGAGATATCCGCAAGATATTGTTATACAAGAGGACGGTCATAAATAATTTTTATATTTTTCAATCATAAGGAGTAAATTGAAAAACTTGCCAAATTTGCTAAAATATAAGGTTACATTCGGTTTAACGTCTACTCTGGAAAATTCGATTAACTCGCACATCATATCATTCGGCTATCAGCTATCGGTTCTCCAGTACAGTGTATACTATTTGCTTCGAAATACTTTTTCCAATCGTAATCATTCTGGATACTGTGTGAATAAGTCCGCTTATTGTAATAAGGTACGCAAGACATTGTGTTGACTTCGCTTTCTTAGAAGAAACGTTAATTAAATTTATATCATGTAAAAACCATTATAAATATAATCACCAAATCAGACACTTCATATTATGACTGAAATTCAGTCTATGCCATATATGACTGTACTGTTGCAATATCTTTCATTGATCGTGCTTATATTATTACTTATTTAATCTTCGGTATTAAAGTATACATTAAATTTGTCTGTCTATAATATTTGTATACTCGTTAGGCCTAGAAAGAATAAATTTCGAATTTGAATTTGATGCATGCACACACGTTGACTAAAAGTACGATTTCAGTGATGCAATAGACGCGCGGCTCTCTGAACGTGAGTTTGCGATATGATATTTTATTGATAATTTATTAACGTCGTTTTCTGTAAGGATATCCTAACACTATGACGCTACTATCCTGACGATTACAATTGACGATTACACTAAACGATAGAAATTAATAAATAGAAACGATAAAATTATTTACATAAGATCGACATTTGTAGCATTTCCAATCAATTGTCAATCAATACAGCATTTACACATAGAAAATAACGTAAAAAACAATATTGACTCATCCAATATATGCGCAAAAATGTAATAGTATATACAGAATATTACAGACTACATACAGTATATTACATCAATTGAAGTGAAGCTATAGTGAGGGAAAAACACTGAAATGAAAAGTCTTTGATATTTTCTATTGTAGAAGATATTTTTTCATATATTTATTTAATGTAATATAATTTTCTGTTTCTGTTTTTGCACTAATTCTTCATATTGATGGCGACTTTCCCTGCATAGGATTACTTTTTTTCGATATTTGTTCTACTTTCCACCGTATTATACAACATAGTTATCCATTTCATGGTCACTGTAAATGTACATAGTTGTATCTACCATTGATCTGTGTTACCGGTATACTGTTAGATGTTAATTTTATATTGTTTAAGTAATTACATTATAGTCTTAGACCATTAGGCTATTGTATCATGTAATGTGTGTTTGACAGCTCTGCTAATAAGTACACTTTAAACAAATAAATTTCATGTCATAATTGGGTGATTTTTATGTGATCTGACAGTGTATTCTATTTAAGTGGATCAAGGTAGGAAAGAGAGCGTTGAACAATATCCTTTTGCTTTCTTGGGATAAAAATGTTATTCTGTGATCTTTAATTGTGGGGCATTTGGATATGTTTTATGTGAAGTTGTCGTCTATTGTGGAAGATACTTTTTTACTTTGTGAAAGTGACTAAAATAGAAATATTTGCGTCTGTTAATAAGTGATGGATTGTTGTTATAAGTTTATAAAAGATGAGAATTTTTCCGTGAAAGTGCTTGATAATATTCAGACACCTGTTCAGCGTATTTTCAATTATTTCACTGTTGGTGTTGGACATATTGTATAATACAGAAGCTGAGTATTCTAAATGTGGTCCAATCAATGAGATGTAGTAAAAAACGACACTGTGATAATATATATATCAATATATTTGCGGTTTTGGGAGAATCTTCAAATTATGGGGATAACTTTTTCTTCATTAAATTATTACGGCAGTTCCAATGAACTCTTGGGTCAAGAAATAATCCTATGTATCTCAAGGATGTTTCAAATACCACTTTACAACCATCTACCATCACCGGGTTATGCACACAAACCTGAGATTCGCACGCTTTCCATTATATGGTCAATCTAATAAGCTGAATCTTCGGGCTGAATTTTAAGAAAGATTTATATCGATGTGGATTATTGTTATTTTCATAAAGTTACATTAAGGCAATACTATCTGTGCGACTGAGATTCACTACCATCAATATAGAAAGCACTAAAACCTCGCTCTTTATTGCTTTGCTTTACGACAATCATGCATAACCATGCTCTCATTAGAAAAAATGCACAATTAACACCTCTTGAGACTAATGGAATTAATCATAAGCGAGCTTTCACATGTAACATACTTCGGCTGACTTATAGAATGAAATTGTTCAACATGCAAAATACGGGAGAATTTATCTCAAATAATTAGACATGAGTTGGTGATACTAGATAACTGAAATGAAATGTTTGATCTATAGACATACATGATTATGGAATATTCAAACCGAGTATGTAAAAAAGAGTTCATTGGTGAAGAAAACAAGAGGACAAAGAGGCCACAAGATGCTACCCGACTATTGAAAAAAAAACAAAAAAAAGGAAAAAGAAAGAGTAAAGAATGTCAAATAGAATAAGAACTCGAGATTCTAAAATATATGTGAAAAATTCACAAAACTGTCGCAAAATAAATAAAAACCAAAAAACAAAAACTGAAAAAGGACAAAAAGGCCACAAACACTCATTCGGATATAAAAATAACAGGCCAAACAGTCCTCGTAACACCCATTCAGATATTAAAACAATAGGCCAAAGAGGCCTAAACATACTCTTCCGGAACATTTTAAATGTAGACAAACATCTAGAAAATTTAAGCTTGTTGGGAAAATTTTCAAAGCAAAATTACAAACATTGGCGAAAAATACCCCCTTCCTTGGTCTGACGATATGCTTATCAAATCTAAAAAAGGCCGACCTATGAGAATATCAGCAAAATCTCTGCGATAAATGGTTGTCGAGGAGATTTTTTCAAGAAAATGTTAACTACGGACGGACGACGGACGAAGTTCGAAGTTCTGAATAGAAAAAACGATAGGTGGGCAGCGTACTGGGCAGAATATACCAGACACAAGAAGGGTGGCAATGGGTGACATGACTCTCGGGCAGGTATTGTGTGGCGGATGAATGCAAGTAAATACAGTTCGGAGGTGTCTAGACTGGGAGCTAGTGGAGGGTGTGGTGTCGACGGTGAATATAGAAATGTACTTATTGCGTGTAATAGGATTGATAGTACAAAGGATATAATAAAAATGCTATGGTAGGTATGAAATGTTGGGATAATATAAGGAAACGTAAGTGTGAATCTTAATAGCAGGTAGTGAACCATAAAACCTAAGTCAGTGTTTAGTCGTTTAACACAGTCAACATGGGAATAGGAAACTTTGCATGTTTTTGAGACATATCTTGTCACAATAATAGTTCAGCGTATGCCGTTAATTGCGCCCGTTATGTACAGTGTGGTATTCTCGAAAAGCGCATTAATGAACGTGTTTCTTTTCACCTTAAGATATGTAACGTATCTTGCGCCGTTAAGCGATCTGCTTCACAGCCATGTCAATTTGATCTTTATGCGGACGATTGTCAGATTTATGTCCCCTTCGATAATAGTGCTGAGCTGACGCCTCGGCTATCAGTGACTGTCGGACAGCCTACGGGACATCTAAAGTGGATGTCACAAAATCTTTCGAAACTAAATGATGACAAAACGAGGGTTTCAGTGATTTCCCGCAAGCAGTCTAAGGAACAGTGTTCGATTTCATTCACTTCAGAGTTTAAATATCTCATGTGATGCAGCCTGAAATCTGAGTGTCATCTTCGACAAGAACCCCTCTCTTTCTGACCATGTTTATTGGGTATGTCTCTCTTGTTTCAACCAGCTGCGCTATATTAGATGCATCAGACCTTACATTCCCCAGAATACTGCCGTAACCATCGTATGCTCGTTGATTCTATCTCGTCTTGACTACTGTAACTCTGTACTGGTGGGTGTCCCCTCCTATCTCATGCACCGATTACAGTTAGTTCAGAATAGTGCAGCTCGTGCCATATACCAGCTTCCAAAATTCTCGCGGATCTCAAGCTCGCTTGATCTACACTGGCTGCCTGTATCGCAGGGGATCATATACAAGGTGTTAACTTTTGTTTATAAAGCCATGCACCACTCCGGCTCTGCGTACAGGAATGACATGGTTTCTAGTCACGTGCCGTCTCGGTCTCTCAGGTCCGCGTCTCAGTGTTCGGTCGCGGTTGAGAAGTGCCGCCTGGCCAAAACCCGTAAGGGCTGTTTTCGTTTTGCAGGTCTCTGGAATTCACTGCCATTTGAATTGAGAAGCATGATCTTAATGTTTTTAAATCAATGTTCAAAATCTACCTTTTCACATTAACTTAATTCGCCGTCTCTGGCATAATAAAACGATATGTTGCTCAAAAAATATACTGAATATAAATGAATGATATAAGAAAAGTAATATTTTTTCATTTGCATACAGCCATAACCACTCTGATACTCATTACTATTCACTAATGACGTAATAAGTACATCACTATGTACGACCAAAGGATAATCCTCGTTTATCATGATGCGGGAAACACCGAAATGAAGACCACATAGGCAGGGCAGTTGACTTTCGTCCATTCGCGTCACTAGTTCAAATCACAGACAGCCTGAATATGTCGCACATGAAGAGGCACCCGTAATAAGTGGTGATTATGTAAAATAGAATAACGATACAGCGAAGACGCAAGCACCAAATATCACCCATAAACCATTTGAGACATAGCAACATTGAATTAAAAAGCTCCCACACAACATGCATGCAAGGGCGACTTAAACCCCCATAGCCTCACGCGGTTTAAGAAGCATCTTACCCGAAAAACGTCACAGGTGTTATTTAGGCCAGACCGGGGATCCAACCAGGCTTTCCTAAATTTCAATTCCAATTATAAACCACTAGGATATCTATCCCGTTATACTTGTTAGTCTACTGGTGCTTTTACTTCTTTTTTTTTACAGCGCCAATAGGTTACCGGAATTCACTTTACCATATAAACATACATGCGCATAACCTGCTCCATGTTGTGAACAAATAAATCTTAACTACTCGTGTCCACCGGTAAATTTTATGAGTCCAATGACTTCAGACGGAAAACGAATGATAAAGTCATCGAGGGATAAACCGATAAACGATTATGTTTTATAAGGGGAGCGAGTGGTTGATGGGTAGGAGCACTGGCCTCGTAACCGAAAGGTAGGGAGTTCGACACCGCCTTAGACATATCTGCGATAATCCTCAGAAAGTCATTTATCCCCTATTGCTGGAAGAAAGCCGTCTCCAAAATGGGTAGACACTTGCTATCATCTTTGACAGGTGATATGCCAGTTTCAATGGTATTCGACGGATAGGTGATGGAACTAAGTGAAATGTGATATTTACGACATACCAGAAATTGAAGGCGCATACGCAGATTGCCAAATAGCGGTTCAGATCATACAAGTCAAGAGGGATACAACCCGATCCATCCATCTATCGATCAATCAATCAATCAATCAATCAATCAATCAATCAATCAATCAATCAATCAATCAATCCATACATTATTACAACCAAAGGAATAACAATAAAATTACCAGGAATTTCAACTCTGTATGTAGTTCACATTGTCCGTGTCGCTCTAATAATTTGCTGCATGGAAACTGAAGTCGTTTATTTAATAGTGATAACCAAGGACTTTGTTTCAAACAAAAATTGTGTGAGAGAACGACTGAAGTTTTATCGACATTCGATAGTCGACAACGCGTAATCCTCACTATTCCAACATTGTTCAGCAATACCGTGATTAACCCATGGCACTTACGTTATCGTCAAGTCGATTCAAGTCTGTCTAAACCGGAGTGGCAACCACCAAGTAGAACGCTACACTCGCAGACTAAATACGCGATATCGGCGTAAATCAATGGCCACAACAATTAAAGTTGCTAGCAATTATACTCGACTCGATAGCTATTCTCCAACAAGACGGGGGGGGGGGGGGCTCGTGAAGTAATTACGTTCTCAAATGCCTATCGCTAAGATGTATAAACTCGACGGTGTTAGGTTGATTCTGACCAGAGAGAGATATGGCACAGATTAATAATTTTTATATGGTAGAACCACAAGGCTGATGTATAACAAATACTTTTCAAAGTAAGTCTTGAGATAAAAATGCATGCAAAAGTTTTCTCGAATAAGCCTTGGCCATCGAGGGTGGCCTACAGTGTTGACAGGAAACCGCTACCAACCAAATGGTATTCTCAATAAAGTTGAAAGGAGTGGCTCACTACAGCAAAGAGCTTGCAAACATTTTTATCAGGTGGTGTTTATACATTTTAGTGACTAACGCGGCTGCCACAATAAGTGTCAAAGTCGTTATAAATGAAAAACCATTATGGTACATGAAAAATTGCGAGTTTATTTTATAAAAAAACAACGCACAAATGAGAAAGGGAAGGGCCTCACAAGCATCTCTACTCTCAGTATTTATCTGGAACGCTCTTTGGTATCGAAGATCGGATGACAGTCTCCAGAGGCCCGTCTTCGGCGTTCGGCCAGATGCCGAGCAGGAGAGTTGATGGAATTAGAGAGATTGATTGCGGCGCCCACAAGAGCCAATGACACATAAACGTGGCGGCGTATTATTGAAGACACGACGCTCGTGTTTGTCAACTCACACCTCACCGCGCACACCGAGAACGTGCGACGACGCAATCAAGACTTTCGCGACATCTGGAGCGACATTCGTTTCTCGCGACCGTCGGCGCGCGACGATCGACGACAGCGCGCGCGCGAGC
>WURV02148600.1:0-17804 GCA_011762755.2 Epimenia babai | reverse complement strand
CCATTTACTCATTCAAATACAATTTTTCAAAAATTCTGATCAATGGCCCTTTTAACTAAGGTATTTTCCACTAACATTTCTTTTTTGGTACATAAGTAAATATATATAAATAAAAAATACTCTACCTACCTTTGTGAGGTCGCCATCTGTGAGTTTTCACCATGTGCTCAGTAAACAAAATGGCTGCCAGTCACATGATACATTGGGGTAGATAACTCTTAGTGGTTATTTTGGGTAGTGTGAGGGTTACCTAAATTATATGAAATATCATTTAACAAGTTGCACCTATGTACTAGAAAATATTATGCCGGTCATCTTTATACATGGCAGCGTCCTATATATAGGACGCTAGGCATAAATGGGATAAAATTAGTATTGTCGGGTCTCCTTGGCCTCTTGTCTTGTCTTGTTTTGGTGTCACATGGTTATTGTCGTGTCTCTTTGGCCTCTTGTCCATTTTCAGTATCGTAATGGGTATACTCGGGTCTCTTTGGCCTCTTGTTATCTTTTATCTCTTTTTCTCTCTTCTTTCTCTCTCTTCTCTTTTTTCTCTTTTTTCTCTTTTTTGCCGTCTTTTTTCTTTTTTTCCCTTCTTTTTTCTCTCTTTTTTCGGGTGAGCGTCTTGAGGCCTCTTGGGCCTCTTGTTTGAGAGATGTTCGAGAGGAAAGTCAAACGTTCTATATGTCTTCGAGACAGCAGTTGGCTTGATCGGAGGACTTGAGATTCAGAAAGTAACTCCGAGATTGTACTAAAAGCTAGTTGTAGACATTTGGAATCTTTTGCAACGAACTTGATCTAATTCGTCTTGTAAATTCCTTACTTGAGTCATGGTACTCGATCCAGTGACCTCAGCACCACCTATCTATGCCGGGGCCCTGAACCTTTCTCTAGTTTTCGATTCTCCCGCCCTCTCTTTTTCACCCCTCTCATTTCACATCCCACACTTTTCTGCTCACTCCAAGCCCGCAAAGCCCACCGTGCAAACTACAGTTCCATCCAAAACCCTAACATACTCACTGGGCCCCCTGCACGTCAAATAACTAACTACTTTGTAGATATTTACATTGTACACTATTTCAGGTCTCGAAATTATTGGACCATCCAAACGGAATCGAGCTGCTATAGTCATTCCTTTTTTTCTAAGTGTTGGTTACGCGGTCCTACCCGGTGTGGCTTACGCCTTCAGGAACTGGCATTACATCCATGCAGTGCCCATCATCGCCAGCATTCTCATCATTCCCTCCTGCTGGTACGTTCAATGACTTAGGCGATATAGCACAGTGTCTGCACTATGTTCACCCATGTCTAATATATGTTAAATTCAGTAATTTAGTTTAGGTAATAAATGATATAATCATTTAGTATAAGATATATTAGCTCAAGTTTATCTGAGGTGAGCTATTCCGATCGAAATTTGTCCGTCGTCACTCCTATTCATCGCTGTAAAGTTTTGCGAAAACTTTTTGAACCCGCTGGGCTCAGCTCTTTTTTACCATTTTAATTTTATTTTTTTTATTTTTCATTGTATGTTTGTTTTTTAGTTTATCTAATTTTAATTTTTTGTCTTTTTAATTTTTTATTTTATTTAATATATGATAATATGAGTGATATTATAAGTGGTCTTCTTGAAGACTCTTCTTCCCATTGTTATATAGCTCTAACGCTGTCTTTTATTCTGCACGTACATGTAAGGTTCCTTTCCAAAATTAACAAAACAGTCCCAGACGTTACAGTTTTCAAGCTCTGTTTATATTGCTTGTGCTTGCATCACGCTAAGATGTGTATATCACAGGATTTTTGGTGTCTCGGTAGCCTCTGCTGTGTGGTAATGCATGAGCTTCTTCCCAAACCAGACTCAGTGGGTTTTTCACTCCAGAGATTTCATCCCACCCCCTGTAATAGTAGCTAATGAGGTTGTTTGGTTAACCATGAAGGCCAGGTTTGTAAATGGCCAAGATTTTTTTGCAGATCTTTTTATTTTAATGTTAGTGATCTTTGTGTGTTTTGAGGCATGTGTAGCCTGTTTTTTGTTTTTTTTTTGTACTATGCAGATTTTTGTTTTTAATGTGAATTGTTTTGTTTGTTTTGAGGAATGTGTGGTCTGTTTTTGGTATTTTTTGCTTTTAATGTTAGTTTTTTTGGCTTTATGACATCGGTAGCCTCTTTTTTGTTTTTATGATATTGTTTTTTTTTTTGTTTTGAGGCATCTGTGGCTTGTTTTTCTTTGTATTTTTGGTTTTTAATGTTAGTTGTTTAGGTTGTTTTTTTTTGGTTGTGTGGCTTGTTTTTTTTTAATTTGCAGATTCTTGTTTTTTATTGGTAGCTGTTTTTGTGTGTTTTGAGGCATCGGTAGCCTGTTTCTTTTGTATTTTGCACATTTTTCTTTTAATGTTTGTTGTTTTTGTTTGTTTTGAGGCATGTGTGGCCTGTTTTTCGTTTTTAATGTGGAGTTTTTGTTTGTTTTGAGGCATATGTAGGCTGTTTTTTGTACTTTTTTGTTCTTAATGTTAATGGTTTCTGATTTGTTGGCATCTGTGGCCATGTTTTTGTTTGTTTCTTTCGTAATTTGCAGATTTTTGTTTTTTATGGTAGTTGTTTTTGTTTGTTTTGAGGAATGTGGTGACTGTTTTTTGTATTTTTTAATGTCAGTTCTTTCTTTTTGCTTTACGATTCTAATTCCGTTTTTTGGATTTTGCAGATTTTTGGTTGTTAATGATAGTTGTTTTTGTATGTTTTGAGGCATCTGGGTATGTTTTTTAATCTTTTTGTTTTTACTGTTGTTTTTGTGTGTTTTGATGCATCTTTAGCCTGTTTTTTGTTTTTTTTTTGTATTTTGCAGATTTTAGTTTTTTATGTTAGTTGTTTTTGTTTTTTTTTTAGGAATATGTGGCCTGTTTTTTTGTGTTTTTTGTTATTATGTTAGTTGTTTCTATTTGTTTTTGTGGCATCTGTAGCCTGTTTTTTTATTGTATTTTGCAAATTTTTGTTCTTTTATGTCAGTTGATTTTTTTGTTTGGAGAAATTTGTGGCCTTTTTTGTATTTTTCGTTGTTAATGTTAGTTCTTTCTTTTTGCATTATGGCATCTATAGGCTTTTTTGTATGTTTCAGATTTTTGTTTTTAATGATAGTTGTTTTTGTATTTTTAAAGGCATCTGTTTTTTATGTATTTTTGTTTTTAATGTACCGTATTTTTCCGTGTATAGTGCGCACTTTTAGTGCTTAGAGATCGATCTCTGAGGCAGGGTTGCGCATAATACATGGCAACTACCATAAAAAATATCAGAAATAGACGATAAAAACGCTTATTGCTTTTTCTTTTATGCGTTTCTAGTTAATCATAGCAACCATAAATTTGTAAAGTGTCTTAGATAGCCATGTGTTAAAAGGGCACTATAAATCAATAAAATTTCATTTCATTTCAATTACCATAAATTTTGTCACTTCTATGATATTTATATTTCAGTTATCCTTTTGTTATTTTAATATTTGGCCTATACCTGGGATGCTAATTTATATTGTTTTACCACACTCAGTAGATTCAGAGTCAGGAGTGAACATCATAGACCTCAAGTATCAGCCAATAAAAGTGGTATTTTATTTATTCTACTACCTTGATTTCTGTAGCATTTTACCTATTTCATAATTATCAAATAGATGCATTGTCCATTGTCCATCTCTAGATATCATTCGGTGTGGACTGGACTCATGATTAAATTAAATCACTGACTATAATCAATTAATTTTTTGAGAAAAGAGAATTTATAGGTCATTTCACTTTATACATACGTCACATGCTAAGACCACATCAGTGTGCATTTGTTCCTTTTTATAAATCGTGCTTCTATCATGGTAAGTATTGCAATCATCAAAGTTATTCACTGAGCACATACATGGACAGTTTGACATAAACTTTTGAGTCAATTTGATGTGGATGTAGGTGAATGTTTTCTAGGAGCTAAAATATTACATTGCAATAAAATAAAATAAAAAAACGTAGTATATTGGAATTAATTTTTTTCAATGCAGTATATTAAACTTATTAAATATTAAATTAATAATTTCAATGTTAAAAATGTGTATACAACATGCTTCATAGCATAAAATCAATCATGATAACTATGACTTTGTTCTATACAAAAATTACTATTTTTATTAAATACTAATCGCTAAAGGCTTAAATTTGTCAGAAGCCAAACTTGGTGAAAACATCCTCGATGAAAAACTCCCCCTTTTACCATATTTGGGCGTCACTTCACTATTGTACAGTGATGGACAGGTGAGTGGATGTTCTACTGACCAATGTTATAACATCTTTCTCGTCATTATTACAGACAAGTGGGTCGAGGCGCTCACAACTAAAGACTGCGAATGCGACGTTCGAGGTCTACAGGACAAGCACCGATATATGTTCAGGGTGAAGGCAGTCAATTCTGAAGGTGTCAGCGAACCCCTCACGTCCGACGGGGAAACTCTAGCTAAGGACCCTTGGGGTGTGTTACTGTGACTGCGTGTCCATATGTCACAATATATCGGTATTTGAATCATTGTTTATATGAGCCATCATCGACCTTTTACAAATTTATAGAACTCACCTGTCGATGCTGTAGTTAACACGATGAACGGATTAGAGGCATTTATTACGGCAAGGAACATGCCTCGGTGAAAACCACTGAGTCTGGGCAGGCAGGTGAGCTTCTTCCATGCACGCCACCGGCTCCAACCGCCAACAGACAGCTGACACACGTCACCCAATAGGCCAAGTTGATGATTATTCACAATGAGCTCAGATTTATCCAATTTCTATCATTTCATATCGTTTTATAATATGGCATTATATCTAAAACAGAGCCAGGTTGTTAGGAAAATATTTTTAATTTTTGTATTAAGATTGCTATAATTTTTGTCGACTTCGACAAGCGTTTATAAATAAGAGAACTATCTCTCATGATTGATATATTCAAAGTGATCATCGTCCTTTAAAATATGTGGAAATGTACTTTACTAAATATATATACATACACATAGAAGTACTGCATACTTAATAAACTAGGTATTCTTTCAATGTTGTTCAGATCCAACATCAAAACCTGGAAAGCCAGAGGTTTTGGACTGGGATACAAACAAAGTCGATATACAGTGGTCTGCCCCTGAAAAAGATGGCGGCTCCCCAGTAAATGCTTATATTATAGAGCAGAAAGACAAATTCAACCCGGAATGGAAGCCAGTTAGTATTTAAAGATGGACATTTTACATCAGTTTAAAATTTTTCTGTGGAACAAAATGAATGTCTTACATGTAATTATTAATAAATATGTACTCAATACTTGTGAACAATCATGAAATTTTCTATACATTATATATTATTTATGGATATTTTTATATAATTCTTAGATGTTATAGATTGTCATGTCCATAAGATACGTATTTTATATACAAGAATTCCTGTACTGCAATACTGTAGTGTGGAATTTGAGATGTACTAACGATTTGAATTGAATGACAAAGGAGAATATATAATAAAACGATTACAGTAATGAAGGATATTCCATAACATCCCTTATGATGATTAAATGTACAAGTTTGTTGGTGGTAAGTGCACGCGATATTATGGATAATAATAGCATTTGTGTTCTTAAGGAATATGGGTATCATGTGTCCACATAACTGGACCATGTCCAGTGGAGGAATTCAGTGAAAGTACATCACTTGTTGGAAGAAGCGTACCAAAATGTAATCATGCCAAAATGACAATTAGTGCTGTCAATTCGAGCCTGGCAGAAGGATCAGAATGGGGGTGTGGTTAAGCGGCACCCAAGCGATCGTAGCGGATGGATGGCGTTACTCACCTTGTAGGGCTTGTACGTAGAATAGGATGGACTTTATGTTAACAACCATACTACTCTAGTACAGAAGGTATTTTATTAACCCGTAGCACCCTGTTGTCACAGAATAGTATTGCTGTAGTAATGTGATATACAGATGTCAGTGTGGTAAGGGTTAAACAACCCAGGTGCTAATCTTGTCACCCGTGATAGGTGAAGGAAGTGCCGAGTGTCGCGCTGCAAGCGACTGTGGATAAACTGAAGGAGGGCGTGCCGCATGAGTTTAGGGTGGTTGCCATGAACAAAGCGGGCAAGTCACCTGCTAGCGACCCCACCCCAGTCGTTATACCTAAAGCTCGCAAAGGTAACACCTGACGTGGTTTATTTTAATGCTAACTATCTATTATAGATGTTAATACCTTAGATACATATCCCCATAAAAAATAATATGAAATGTCCACACATTTTAGAGTTGATTTTACTCCAGCAATCGGTGATAACTAACTTAAATAGCTGGGGATCATCATTTTTGTGTTTGACAGCTGAGTTGATAATTAGACTTTAATCGAATAAGTTTTCATTTCAATTTTATTCTCAGAAAAGTTGACGGTAGCCCAGTTCAGTTACGAGTCCATCTCTCCCACCACTTGACTCCCTGCTTCTCCTTAGTGACGACAGTTCGCAATTTTGATGACATAACAAACATAGTACATTTTCAATCAATATGTTTGATAAAGGATTTAATATAAAGAATATCATTGATTGAAGTCCATAGTTTTGAGACGAATCTTCATGACTCAATGGGGAGCAGTTAATCTAGCCGTAAGATCGTTGGACATGAGTGCTTGCAGACCCACATTCAAGTCAGTACACCACCTGCTACTTCGTTTTAATAAAACGCCTTATACCGATAACAGTCTGGGTAGCCATTGCAGCTACTTTATAAATGTCATCAATATTTGATGATGGCGATATTTTTCAGTGAAACCGAGAATTTTGCGTAAGGACGAAATCAGCGACCAACGCCTCAAAGTGGGGCAGAACATGGCGACCCGGATAGAGTTTCTGGGTGAGCCAGCTCCCAGCGCTGTGTGGACGTTCCGTGGAAAGGTTATCACCGTATTATTGTGGCACGCTTCACATTTATTGTTTGAGTGACATTTTTTCTATTTCGGTAATAAACATGAGATTGACTAGAAATTTAACATCTAATGTTTCACAGATAATCGCAAGTGAAGTGGAGAAGTGAAATGAAATCATATATATATATATATATATATATGTATATATTAAATGAATAATGAACACAAACAAGAAAAATTTGAAAGGGATATAGGAGTGTTTCAACAACAGTACTGTAGATAGATTTGCAGGAAGAGTAGGATAGTTTAATTATGTTTATTGATAATATATAAAGAATTATATGTTAGCAACAGAATTATGTTATTTGTACAGTTTGTATTGAATAATATAGTAATGCCAAGAAATGTGTATAAAACGTAGCCACAGTATTTTATTGATTTTAATAATGCGCCGGAAGTTACTGCATTATATCCAGAAAACTCTCAGCTGCCATATAACCATTAACTCCTAAAAATTTACCCCTGACTCCCCAATAAACCTTAACCTCCAGATTACCATTTACCTCAAATAACCTTGACCTTCAAGATCACTCTTCGTGTCAGCTTCGAAGCAAGATCCGTTATTTACAGAAGATTGAATCATGAGAAACTTTCTTAGCGTTACCTCCAAACCTCCTTAATAATAAATATCCTCACTTGAATTGTTGTATCAATCAACTTGAACAAAGGGGTGGGCACCCGATATTTTGTCTGTGTCGGTACTTCCCTTTCCCATGGCATCCTCACCCACAGTCCAATCACTTTTTTATGGAATTCGTTAAATGTTGTCACCTGTGCTCCCTCCATCACCCACAAGTGCACTCATTTGTTTGTGTTCCTGTTACATGTTAAACCATTCTTTTTAAACATTGCACTCCTGCATAACAGATAAAAGTGAATGACATAACAATACAAAATTCAAGTAGACCTTTTTTACACACAATGTATTGAAGTTGTTTAACAGAATTTTATATATTTTACCTATAATAATACAAACATAATTTACAGATTCCAGTAGAGGTGGGTATTGACTGCAGAAAATAGTTGTTAAATACAACACTTCTTGTCTGTCTGTACAATCGTTTGAGTTACCCTCTCTCCCCTATTTGTTTTTTCTTTTTTAATTGTCATATTTTCATTGCTTTATTTTGTCTTGTTTTTTTTATTTTTGTTATAAACTATTGGCTCACTCATATCAGTCTACGAATCAATCCTACCCAGTCATCATCGATTTTCTCACTCATATCAGTCTATGAATCAATCCTACCCAGTCATCATCGATTTTCTCTTTCATTTTAGCAGAAATATCCACAGACAATTCCCAAATATGTTGTACATGTCAATGTACCTTGATGTATTTGGAATATTCAATCAAGACCTTTAGTTCTTTTTCAACTATCCATATTCCTTCTAATATCATTCCCAATACATTCGTACTTCATTTTCTCTATTTTGTTTGTCTCTGTAGATGTTGTATTTAGAGTGTACATTACATGTACATTTTATTTATTTCATCTGTATTTTTCTGAGTCTAATGCCTCTTTTCTTCTAACTGTCATTTTGCATATTCTTATTTTACATGTTTTGTATGTCTTATTGTGAACGTGAGAAAAACCACCCACCCATTTTTTTGTTTTTGTTGTTTTCGGTTTTACGCCACATCAACCATGTGTGAGTTTCTGTCTTATGTAACCACTGTTTGTACCTCGCATGTATAGTATAATTATACATTCCAGTCACTTGTATTTATTACACGTGTCCACTACCAACAGTAGTCCATCCACTGTCCACTATCCAATGTCCACGATCCATCCTTCCCCATCCATTGTCCACTATTTACCACCCACTGTTCATTATTCACTATCCACTCTCCGCTATCCTCTATCCACTGTCCTATGTCTACCAGGCACCATCATTCGCTATCTCCTATCCACTGTCTTCTATCCACTACTGTCTACTGTCTTTTATTTACTTGATATACAGTATATGTGGCATTACGATATATTTTTTTAAAATTACAGCTGCCATATATATTTATTATTATTTTTATGCTGTGTGAAATAAATTTTTATTCTAACATACATCATGTATCTAGCTCTCAAATATGGAATGATTGATTTGCTTTTAACATTTTTTTACTGATTTCATGTATTATTACTAGTTATTAATGACTAGATATAGCCCCACATCGATTTACTGGTAACTGTTGCGTAAATACAGAACACATATATAATCAATATACGGGAACTGCATTCTATGTATATATAGTATTCTACAATTGTCAGTGTATACAGAGGGAGTAACTTCTGTTGTATTATTTCTACTATGTCATTTTTGTGATTTGCCACGTCATGTCTATCGTGTCATTTTTACTCTGGCGTTTCTTTACTATTGTGTCATTCCTGTAATATAGTTTACTGTCACTGATTTTAGTGTCACCCCCTAGTGCATTCGTGTCACCAGTTGTATTGTCACTCGCATTACTCTGTTACCACAACATGTTTTATTGTATAAGTTCAATTGATGACACTGTTATTGGTGACATCGTTCGAGTAAATAACTATTGAGTTACTGAATGCTCTTTGATTCTAGATTGAGAAAAACATGAATTTTATCTCTCTTGTTTGTGTACTAAAAAAGAAGCCACCAATACAATGCCGATACATCACTATAACGTTTACCCACAAATCGCGCGTTCAGGACAACAAGATGCGGCCAATCGATGCTGACGACGTGATCAGCATGGAAGAAAAACCTAAAGAGTCAACACTCAGTATGAGGAAGGCTCGTAGAACCGATACGGGAGAGTACACCCTCACGGTAACCAATGAACATGGATCTGACAGTGCTTTCTTGAACGTTGTTGTCCTCGGTACGTTTGACTTGGACTCACAAATGTAGTCGCAGTTAATGTACTTAGCTATATAATTATTATTCTGTTAGATTGTGCGTCTTTCGTTTTTTACGAGGATAGGCTGAAAAGTTCATAGGCCAACGACGATGCCTTTTCCGAAGGAGATTGATTGGTGGTTATTCTTCAACATCATCCCCCTTACGGTCTCCAGACTTAGTCCAACGTTGTTACAGCGCTTGGATATCATGGTTAGATACCACATCTTGATCAATGAGATACTGCTCGACAACACTTCTGACATCATCGTTGGTTCGATAACGTTTGCCAGCTAAATGTGGATAATGCAAGGGCACAATGCTATCTAGCTTGCAACAAGTCATTGGCGAGAGACAGCTCTGTTACAGGCACCAGCAATCTCTTCTGATTTTTACTTTTCCAGTGTGTTTTATCCATGTTGCCAAAAAATGGCAAGAAACAAAGCAATCAGGATAAAGTTGCTTATGTATAAAAACAATGAGAAAACATGATTCGTATTGGCCACGTTTCGAATTGTCCACTTTCTGGTATGTAGACTGACACTGTACCGACAGAATTATTTTGGTTGTCACCTGTAATGTTGGTTTTCTTTCACACCTGACTGTTGTAACATAGGGCCACCATCAAAGCCTGGCCATCCCCTTATTGTGAAGGACATCAAAAAAGACAGCATGGTGCTTGAGTGGAAGGAGCCAGAGGACACTGGTGGAAACGACATCCTGTAAGTCGATGTCTACCTTTATTGTTGGCTTTACTTGACTAACCTGTGACATTGGTGGAAACGAGAAACCTTGTTTTTACCTTGGTCCCTTTTAATGACTTGCCCACTAGCGATTAGTGGTGTTCACTGCGATCTATGTGAATCAAAACTCTGTACACTGGTGTATGTGGTAATGATATCACATTTATATATCTATGTGAATCAACACTCTGTACACTGGTGTATGTGGTAATGATATCACATTTATATATCTATGTGAATCAACACTCTGTACACTGGTGTGTGTGGAAATAATATCACATTTATATATCTATGTGAATCAACACTCTGTACACTGGTGTATGTGGGAATGATATTACATCTATAGATCCGTATGAATCAACACTCTGTACACTGGTGTATGTGGTAATATCTAATATCACATTTATACATCCACAGCGGCTATCGTGTTGAGAAATTTGACTTGGACAAAGGTCGGTGGGAGAAGGTCAGCGATTCTGTAGTCGGTACATCGTGTCTCGTTCCCAAACTGGTCGAGGGCCACGACTACAAGTTCAGGGTGATGGCTGAGAATGTTCAGGGTCCTGGTGAACCACTCGAGACTGATGAACCAGTGACAGCCAAAAATCCATTCGGTTTGTCATAGTGGTATTTCAAGAATGGATATTCTATAAGTCAACTGCGAAAGTCATTTCTGATATTTTTACTATTACTTGACAGATGCAAGGTTTTTGGAAAACACTAGTGACATCTGTTGATTCAAGTTTAACTACTTCTAATTTTCTCAATTTAGTTTTTCTTATGAAAGTATACAGCATAAAATCATAATGATCGCTTTCATGTGGTTAAATTACGATTTCACAGGATACAGCGAGTGTCAGGCAAATAGTTGACCTTTGGCCATTCACATCACTTGTTATGAATATTAACAGACACTGCTGGATCTGAGATAAGTGATGATGATTTACAGTGAGTAGATGGCATAAATGAGCTCCAAGTACTGCAAGAGACTTATCAACAGTTTCAGGTACAAGAGATAAGCTCTAAGTACCACATGCGACAGGTGCAGGAACAACAGATGAGCTCTAAGTCCCACAAGAGACTTTTCAACAGGTGTAGGAACAACAGATGAGCTCTAAGTACCACAAGAGACTTTTCAACAGGTGTAGGAACAACAGATGAGCTCTAAGTACCACAAGAGACTTATCAACAGGTGCAGGAACAACAGATGAGCTCTAAGTGCCACAAGAGACTTATCGACAGGTTCAGGAACAACAGATGAGCTCTAAGTACCACAAGAGACTTATCAACAGGTGCAGGAACAACAGATGAGCTCTAAGTACCTCAAGAGACTCTTATCAACAGTTTTAGCACTAAGTAATTATTTCTGGAACAAGAGATGAGCTATAAGTACCACAAGAGACTGTCTTATCAATAGTTTCAGTGCTAACTTATCATTCCTGGAACAACAGATGAGCCTCTTCCTCCGGGTCAGCCTCAGGTCGTAGAGCAGGACCGTGATCACATCGCTATCAAGTGGGAGCCACCTGAAGACGATGGAGGGGCACCCATTATTGGTTATGACGTGGAGCGCAAAGACCCCAAAACAAACCGCTGGGTCAAACTTAATAGGGACCCTATTGAGGTACGGACTTGTGACTTCCCTTATTTATATTTTTTGATAACTTAAGCATATAGATAGGTTAACGATTACATTACATGTTGAGGCTTGCTCGAAGTTTTTACTCATGTAAATCGTGTTAGACAGCTAAGCTAATAAATGCAGTAATCATATGATTTTTCATATCTTTTCCCTTCTTGGCAAGTCGTAACAAATAAAAAAATGATTATGCGAGTCCAACATGAACATATATAAGAGAGTTATATGCATTGATTCTTGCATAATGCTTGCCATTCAATTTATCAATTGCCCTTCAGACAGCTTGCCAAATGACTGTATTGGGGGGGCACTGTTGACCGCATTCCATTGCTAACATAGACTACTGTGTAAGCTCTGCGGTAACTGGCCCAAATGTACACCTCATAAATGTGTACGTCAATTGTCATCTGTAAATATTTATGTTCTTTATAAAACATACATCAGATTTTAATTAGTATAGTATCACATATCTGTTGCTGCTTGTGTTAGAGATGTCTCGTTTTTGTATTTCGAATTTTGTTCAGTATTTTGACTTTTGACCTCAAGTAGAATGCGCCCTATGTCATAGTGGGTCAAGATAGTGTGCCTAATGCTGGAAAAGCAGGACAGACGCAAATATGAAGAGAAGTCTCTTCTTCAAGCGGACATTTGAGACACGTTTGTGAGGTGGTCACACTCATAGTGTTGAGGCATTTATAGAGAGAGTGGCCTGGGGATGGTAGAGTAATGTATGCCACCATATCTGGGCAGACATGCCCTGTCCACTTGGTGATAGCATACAGCCAATTAATTATGTAATTATGACAATTTATGATTATATATACTGTGCGTGGACTACGTAGTAGCAGATCAGAAGGCCCCGGGAGAACTATGGTATTCATCTCCAAAACTACATACGTAACATTTTCTGTGTTGACAGGACAATCGCTTCGATGATGAGAAAGTACTGGACGGTAAGGAGTACGCTTACCGGGTGATGGCCATCAATGAAGCCGGCCCATCAGAGCCGAGTATCGTGTCCAAGCCGATACTGGCTAAACCCACCAAAGGTCCTCTCTATACTGGCTACTTAGCATCTTTATCCATGCTTATATCATGGTTTTTGTATGTGTTTTTGTATGTTGCACCAATTTACTCTTACTGGTGTTGCATACGATAGGATAGTTAATGATCACATGATTTCTGTATGTCGCTCATGTGACATCCTGCGGTGCTGCATCAGATGCATTAGGACGGACGTTGCGCGTCATATCGCTGTCACTATCATTTGCTCGGTGATTCTATCTCATCTGGACTATTGTAACTCTCTGCTAGTTGGTACTCCCTTCCATCTCATTCACTGACTACAGTTAGTTTAGAACAGTACAGCTTCACGCGAGATACCAGCAGTCATAATTCTCTCGTATCTCACATCTCCTGGACGGTCCCTTGTTATTTGGTTATAACAAACAGCTGTTTAGCGGGCGGTCATACAGCTGTCTTTAGTATCATGTTTGACCACACCCTTAAAGCGCAGGTTGCGCCTGTCAACACGATGTGGACAGTGCGATTTGCAGTTAAATCTAACAGCTTTTTCGCAGCTTGCCACTCGTCATCCAGTTGGGACAGTGAGCACTCTGGCACAGTCTGGGCAAAATAGATGTTGTGTAAGCTTGTTATAAAATATCTAAATTATGGGAATTTTAGACTTCAAATCTTTCTATGCGATTCAATAGAGAAAGAAGGCATGATAGATGAAAGACAGCCTTGGTGATGATCAAAAAACGTATAATGCGTGGGTTCAGGGCTACTGACATTGTCGTGATAATTTCCTAATTTAAAGACTGGTAACATATAAACGGATCAGTAAAAATCGACCATTTTGTGTTTTGTGCACAATTTCGTTCTGACACCATTCAAACCACACCATTAGGTGTTTCAACACTAAATTTAACAGCTAATTCAACTAATTTAACAGAAGCACCCAAGTTGAACCTGGATAGCTTGTACGGAGCGCAAGACATCAAAGTGCGAGCTGGGGAGCCGTTGAACATCAATCTAGGCATGACTGGCACCCCCACCCCCACCATCAACTGGACTAAAGATGGACGCCCCGTCGCTCCAAACAGAGTAAAATCATGGCAATGAGCACTTACTGAATTACTTAACAACATTTCCCATCACAAAGTAGTGTCCCATATATATACCGGATTTCAAAGTTGCTTACTCAGTTTACCAAATGATAAGTCATTGAGGAAGGAAGGTCCAATTTATTCAAAGCCTGAATATAATATATTAAAAAATATTAAATTGTGTAGGATGCTACCATGCAAATCAGTTAACCTGATAGGCTACATCATTATGTCTCACTAAAAAATCATCTCATTATAACAGGGAGTGCTTTGAATAAGTATTAAACTACTGGCACTTCCTTTCAACACAATTTCATCTAAACATGAATGACCAGTGATATCTCCTACTTAAGACACGTATTGTCTATTTCATATATGCTTCTCATGTGTATGTATGTACACATAAATATCCTTATATATTCGTGTCCATTATTTCCCCTGTATAACATGTATGGTTGTAAAATCGCATCGTGTTTTTTCTTTCGCTGTGTTTTTATAAACACGTTGAATAAATAAATAAATATATTTTAACACCGACCAATTTATTAGAAACATTTTTTATGCCTAACATAGAATTAGCGCCAATTTTAGAGTAACTATAAATCAATATACTCTTTTTCAAATTCCAATACATTTTTTCACATTGATTAGATACTTTCACATCAGATATATTTAGGTTTTGCATATTCTTTAAATTTTATTAAAAATTTTTTTAATTTAATATATTCTTTTCAAAATTCAGTCCATTTTTGCAAGATCTAATAATTTTTATCAAATTCTATAAAAATTGAATGTATCAAATACAGATTTAATGCATTTAATGCGTTTCAATATGAGGTCACATCAGTAGTGGTCTTTGGTCACTAATTTGTCCCTTGATGTGCATATTTCCAGGCTGATATGACCAACACAGACACCGATGTTAAGCTCCACATACCCAAGTCAGAACGAGGCGACACTGGCAAGTACACCGTGACCTTGGACAATCCAACTGGCTCTGACTCGGCCAACATTAACGTGATTGTGTTAGGTGCGTAATATTTACTTTAATAGGTAGAGAAAATGTTGGACCTTTCACAAGGTATTTATGCTTCCCCGATTTTACAATCCCACTAAAGAGCAAAGTGACATGAACGGTATGACAACAGACAATCATTTATTCGTGTGATGGAAAAAAGTATCGATTACATTCAGGATATATATGTGTGTATGCATATATATATATATATATCCTGAATTTAATAACATATACAACTATATATATATATATATATAGCCTGAATTTAATAATGTATACAAACATCCAATTATAAATGGATTAATTAATTCAAGATTAATATTAGTGTTAAGTTAATCGGATTACAAGTCTCGAGATCTTGTCAAATTGTTGCAGGAAATTTGAAAATATCCATCGGTAAATTGAACTTTTCATTGTTGTAAATGCACTTACGGTAAATTCCACTGTCCCACCCCAGTTCCTGACACGTTTTCACACGGCATATTTCATTCATCGATCATCTAATTGTATCGCTGCCATATAATTTATAGTTAATTAGAATTTGCACATTTATAACAAAACATTAATGAGAATAGCGATGTTCTGCCAGGAACCTTCTGATTAAAACGGCTTATTTCTGACCCCTCTATTATCCGGGATATTCCAGGCAATCCGGGATGTGTGGTTGCGCCCTGTATTGTTAAATCCCATTATAGACAAACCCGGAGAACCAGAAGGTCCGCTTGATGTGTCCGACGTGACAGCAGAGACAGTGAAGTTGTCATGGAAACCACCGGAGGATGATGGAGGTGCCGAAATAATTGGTAGGTGAATTCATGGAACAAACATTATTTAACTGGTTTAGAGAAGAATAAAGTTGGACTTCTTTATAGAAATAAATAAGGATTAATAAAAATCTGAACATGATACTAGTTTATAAACCATGTTGACACCATAAACTAAATAAACTTAACTATACTTGTTTATAAACTGTATATACAATGTCAAACATAGCTATCGTGTCCTTACAAAATCATCTCAAGCTATTAGTACAATTAAATATGTTGTATAAATGTTTTTTTACATCCTTAACTGGACCAACCTAGTTCACTGCGCCGACAAACACTGTGCTATCACCAACCTATACGTTTTCACTTACTTGACATGGTTATTACTTAGGTCTGTCCATATAGGGCCAGCAATGGCCAATGCAAAGAACCAAGGTATGACCTATACATACGTGCATGCGCGCACACGCACATAGATACATTAATGTATGTTATCGGAGTTGGTTATTTTCTGTTTGTTGCTCTACCGACATTTCCGGAGAAATGTCTGAGAATTTTCAAGAAGATGCATCGACGTGGTACTTCCACCCACAGGTTACGTGGTGGAGAAATGCGAGGCGGGAGACGATTTGTGGGAGAAAGTTCCGGGTATTGTGACCGGTACGTCGCACACTGTCAAGAACCTACATGAGGGTAAACCTTACAAGTTCCGAGTGAAGGCAGAGAACATGTACGGGGTGGGAGCACCGCTGGTCACTGAGAAACCTGTGACCGCAAAGAACCCATATGGTCAGTTCATGCATAAGTATTCGACACATGTTGGTGATACTATCTGTTGATGAATTCTTGAAGGTTTATATATATATATATATATATATATATAATCTGTAATCTGAACACATGCAATGATATCAAAAAGTGACATCCGTGTCACTCACCATTTTATGATTTGTAATCTGAACACATGCAATGATATCACAAAGAGACCTACCTCCCAGTTAATCGCCATTTTATGATCTGTAATCTGAACACATGCAATGATATCAAGAAGTGACATCCGTGTCAATCACCATTTTATGATCTGTAATCTGAACACATGCAATGATATCACAAAGAGACCTACCTCCCAGTTAATCACCATTTTATGATCTGTAATCTGAACACATGCAATGATATCAAAAAGTGACATCCGTGTCAATCACCATTTTATGATCTGTAATCTGAACACATGCAATGATATCAAAAAGTGACATCCGTGTCAATAACGATTTTATGATCTGTGATCTTAACATAGATGCTCCTGATGCCCCGAGTGGTTTAGAAATCGCCGAGTATGACAGAAAGTCAGTAACCCTACAGTGGAAGCCACCAGCAAACGATGGCGGGGATCCAATACAAGGTTCCTCTTCTTTATATCATTATTAATTGAAGATGATATCCATTGAAAGTACCACATTTATGTATCATGATAGAAACACATACACGTTCCCTGAAATGTGTATCTATACATGATAATGTTTTCATTTCTTAATGTAGTGTTAAAGAGAGGTGCCTGTGTAAAATTATCAGGGACACCCTCTGTTTTAGTCACCTTGCTTATTTGCTTTGGGGAAGCAGTTACCGAAAGGTTGCGGGTTCGAAACTTCCCACCAGTCGACTTTTCTGCGGTGATCCTCAGCAAGTCATTTATCCC
>WURV02148589.1:0-17809 GCA_011762755.2 Epimenia babai | reverse complement strand
GCAATTAGATTTATTTACATTTCCAGTACTGTATTATGAATAAAAGTTCGCCTCGTCTTATAAACAGGTCAACGCTAAAATTGACTTTTGTGTTTCTAAAGTCAGGGGGTCGTCTTATAAGTGAGTCGTCTTATAAGCGAGTATATACGGTAATAATTAACTATCTATAGCTGGGAATGTGAATGGACACGCCTCACGACAGACTAGTCCCATATCCGCAATCTCGCCGTGTCTGGTTGAGGGATACAGAAAGAAAGATCTGTACCACCAGATGAGAAAATTCCTGATACAGGAAAGATTTCACACGTTTTACATTTGTTATCTGAAGGGAGGAGTAGAAGTTCATGAGATCGCTCGATCAACGCCCAGAAAATCAAGCTCTGATGATGGGGTCAGCGCTAGAAAGGCATACACTTACAGAATGCCAGTGACAATAAATCGTTTCAATATCGGCAGTCATCGACTAGAGTGGCAAAATGCAACTTGTTTACTAAATTTCAATGGTATTGACAGACATCAGAAGGTAACTAACTGGGTGTGAGTAGTTCTATGAAGAATACAAGAACAAATCTAAAAAAGAAAGATTACTTTCAGGATATTGTGACGTTCACTAAGATAAATTATCAAAAATATCAGTTTAGTCATAACAAAGATGATTTCTTTAATTGATAATATAAAGTGTCATAACATTCATTATATGTTAATCAATTTGCTCCGATGACTGCAAGTTCTCTCTATGGATCTAGGTCACTTTTAGCTCTATTGATGTCATAGCCTTTCTAACGGTTCAAGACTACCCTTGTCATCTTAAATAGCATCTTGTTCTATTTTGGCGAATATATATTTGATATGTGATATAAATCCTATACCATCGTTATTTGGTTACTCATAAAATGTAAGTCAAGATTAATGTTTTTTATTCGATGTCCATTAAATATCCATACATAACATTTCCACAAATATAGGTATATGGAGAATAATGCAGGTAATTTTCATTATAATGCGGTACATAAGAAGAAAAATGATTCAAATTCTCATAGAAGAAAGTGGATAATTTGACAAATACAGGCGGAAGCAGGAGATAAATATTATTGCAAATATTTCATTTATTCCTTTTTGAAAATATTTAGCTTAGTATGTCTTTCGGCAAAGTTGCAGCAGTCAAGACTAAATAATGCAAGGGGAGGCGTTTGTTCACCCCCTGCCCCAGGTTGGTTAGTTAAACCACTGCCTATGCCCCAACCACTTTTTAGCAGGTACCTGAAGCTACACATCAAAAGAGCTACGTACAATAATAGGCCATAAATACTGAGAAATTTCTTGTGTGATTTCTTGCTGCAATTTCTTGCATAAGTGTCTATTCTGTTAGACACGTGATTGTCATTATATAAAACAGAAATGGTGCATACTACTTTGATGTTGAGAGGATGGGTATATATTATCACGCGATAGTCACGTGTTAAAACCATTAGGCAAATGTGTGCAAGAAATTGCGTTGAATAGAGTTTACTCTAATGCGATATTTCTTGCAACTAATGCTGATTTTTTGCAAATATTGCAGATATTAATTAAGCTATTGCAGCAAGAAATATCGCAGACACTTAATATGATATAGTCTATATCAATAACTTATAAAAGCTTTTTATATTTGAACTGAACAGCAATAATTTGATTGCTTGATAATGAGACGTGACAGCCATGATGGTGCAATATAACAAAGCTCTTGAAGTTGTGGGCTCCCTAACATCTCAACTAGATTGAACAGTTCTCTCCTCATAATTTTGTTGCTTTTTGTCATTGTCACATTTTCGTTATGTAAAAGAATATATATTGAATGGAGGTTTTTTAAATAGCATCAGCATTTGCCTAACGAAAGAAACATACTGGCAATTAAGAGGTAAAACTCGCATGTGACAAAAATCGCAAATCTTCCATTACGGCCATGATTATGCAACTCCATTGTTTTCATGCTATAAAAGCAAGGTTAATGGTTTCTTTGAGTCGTCTTTGCCGGTCGAATGTGTTATTGAGTGAACCATGATCAGCTAAAGTGATCTTTAACAAAAGATATTTTTGCATCTTAAAAGCTTCATTTAGTTTTTTAGTTCGGGTTATATATGCTGCTGTACATCAATAAAATCAGCAAAGACAGGTTCAGGCTTACAAATTAAATTACATGGTAGTGTAGAATTAGCGATGAGATAGAAAACTACATACAGAAGATGATCTTGAACAAATTAATTCTTTCAAATAATTGTGATAAATAAAATAATTTAATATAATAATTAAATGATTGAAAATTATCTCATATGTCAAATTGATGCTCGTGTGTCTCCTTTTTTCCATACGGGTTCTGACACGTTCCTATGCATGCCTTGAAACAGATTCCTAATGGCTCTTCTGTTGATGGCTTAGCCCCCACTACTCATACAGTCAATCAGTCCACTGTTACAGGATGACTGGTTTCATCACAAAATGTAAAGTTTAGTTGCATTTTTATGAATGAAAAACTCCACTATTGAACAGACCAGTAATGTGGCCCTTTTCAGTCACCGGTATGATTAGGTAGAGCGCAGAGCGCATAGTACGAAGCAGTGTACTAAGCGCAGGTTCACCCAAGTATTGCGCCGCTATACCCAAGCCAAATTTTGTGGGCCATACTATATGGCGACGCTGGTTGACAAACAAAGTGGCATGGGTTGAAAATCATTTATATATGTGTATACATATATAAATAATATTTATAGTCAATATTAGCAGGTAGAAAAAAATTTTATTTACACAAATTTTTACAGTTTCTGTGACAAAAAAACTTTTCTAACCATGCATTTATATGTCAAGTAGATATATCTACATGCTTACTCCATCTGTGTTAATTATATATTTCAGAACATTACCAGTCAACTAATTCCGTTACTGAAACTGAGCGTGCTTATGAATGGACCAGTGAATTAGATTAAATAGGACGCTTCCTTCACATCAAGGCAACCTGCGCTATGATACCAGATCACAAGTGGAGGCGACAATGCATCATCTCCTGGCATATGAAATAATAACTCACATTAATACTAACATCAGTGCCACTGTGAGCTCCATTGGCTACTATGAGAAATAGATGACTGCATAATAAGGAATGGAACCCGAGTGTCAAAAATGACAAATTGATACGTTAGCAGACACTCCATAAACATTGTGAAATCGTTAACTGGTAAAGGTGATATATATATCGAGCGCAGAGCAAAGTCATTGTTACTGTCTTGTTTGAGAAATAGTGTTTCCTACGAATTTAACATTTTTGTCCAACGCCAAATACATTGAGATGGAAAGCTTCAACGTAACAGGAAATTGTTCCGAGTGCAATACAAATGACAGCAACGTGTTGAACGTCCCCTCAGCGATAGTGCTGCAAATTGGTGCTGTCATAATGACTGTGAGCCTTCTGCTTGGTGTGTCGGCCAGCTTGGTGATCCTTCTTGTGATCCTCAACAAGAGCGAACTCAAGAACATCATCAATATCTTCATCATGAGTCTTTGCATCAATGACATCCTCAACCTGTGCATCACCAACCTCATGGTCCTACTCTCGTACTTCTTCATGAAATGGCCAGCGGATGACTTATCCTGCGAGATGGTGACTCATTTCTCCGTCATTCTCATGGGAACGTCACTGTGGCACACTGCCCTTATCGCTATTCATCGACTCATTGTTGTTGTTTTCAACACGTGCTACCGCACAATGTCCAAAAAAACTTACACGGTCTTTGTATTGGTCTTCGCGAGAGTCGTACCTCTAGTCTTCCTCATTCAACCAAAACTTGGAAAAATGGCAGACTACAATCCGAAACTGCTACGATGCTTAATTAAAGAAGAATTCAACATGTACAAGAACCTTGTGAGTATCATAATAATGGCGATGCCTTCGCTAATTGTCATTATTTGCTATATTATCATCTTTCTTAAAGTTCATGCTTCGTCAAATCGCATGAGAAATTCAGGAAGCCGAAGTTGGTTGGCGCGTGAGATCAGAATAACTAAAATGTTCGGGTTAGTTTTTCTCGTCATAATTCTGGGTTATCTCCCATACGGAATCATGCGAGTGGTAGACAGGAAGATGGAACTGAGCGCCGATATTTATGTAATAATAACGGTGATCTTCGCGGTGGCAAACTGCTGCAATCCGCTCGTTTATGGAATAATGGACGTGACATTACGCAAGGCATGTCTTAAGTTCCTCGGGTGCGATTCCTCGCTGTGCCACAAGGAGTATCAACCGGACGAGACGACGGTGCATGAGCTGAACAATGGCCGAACTGTAGACAGCCAAGTGGAACACAACGCGATTGTTACGCACAATGACACGACCCGAGAAGCAACTCAACAACTTGTGGAGTCAACGTAACCGATATAATTCCACTTCCTGAACACCGAGGGGTAAATCTAATCATAAAATATCATTTATTGATGACCAATGCATCCTTTGTAATCTACTTTGATGTTCAGTCAAACCGTTAACGAGTTTCCATGTATTTCTGAGCAAAATTATTACATGACGAGAATTACTGTGGATATACAGACATGTTTTAACAATGGTACTAATGACATTAGGATAATAAGAACCGAACCATTCTTGCTGTACAAAGCATCACACTAAGAGGGTTTGACAGAAATGTCTATTGCATAAAGGATAAGTTTGTTGGTATTACTATAATTGTATTTATCGCCTACTAACCATGACTTGCATTTATTTTTGGCAAAATTTATTTTACATAACATTTGACAAAATTACAAACATTATTCAGAAATAAATGTATTAAATTGACTGACAAAATTTTATTCCAGTTTGATTTCAATTTGAAAATTGATTTCATTCTCATTTATGTACAATATGTCAATAACATTCCGATGATCGTTTGAATAACCGTTCACCTTTTTACTATCAAATGATGACATCAGCATTTATTACATGTGATACATGCCTGATGGTGGTGACAAACATGGTATGATGACTGTTGTTGCTAAGGGGAATATTAAGAAATAATGGCATTATTAATATGAACGACATGTGATGCAGTGGTTGATGGTGATAGCAGACGTCGTACTTCATAAAAGGCCTATTGACAACTAAGTAATAATGCAGATGCGTAATATAAAAAATAATAATTTATGTGTATTATATGCTAATATTATGTGACACTATGCGACATCATAGGGAATGTATTTGACTTTGCGTCAGCATGTTGTGAGACGACATAAATAAGCTACTGGAACGTATTAGCACATATTTGATGAACTGTGGTTGAGATGTAATTTAGGGGAGAAGCATCATGTGGATGATGAGGTGATATAATACTCAGACGCATAAGATAGCCGCAGGAGTCTGTGGTGAGTTTCTCTAATAAATACAGTTATATTAAACAGCTAATGCCAACCGAATACAAAAGCCATAGCTCACTTCTGGTGAATTGTGGGAAGCAATATGCTCTTGTTTGGATTCTGATTACATCCGAGTTGTGTGTTGTAGAAGTCTGAGTATCACAAAAGTTCTTTCATTACCAATATTAAATTACAAGTATGTAATACAGGAGTGGCATAGCTCCGTTGGTAGAGAGGCAGCCTGTGAAAATGAAAGTGGGCGTTCGAAATGCCGACGACACCGCTGAATTTGTTGTAATCTCGGGATACGTACTTGATTCTGATTGCTCTGGTGAACTTAGCCGTATGTGCGTGCGGATCACAGCTAAATATGCACCGGGAAAGGGCATCCCGGCAATAGTTAGAGAGCTGTGGTCCCCAAAACTGTTGCAATGTGCTCTTGGGTAGCTAAGCTCCACGTGTGGATTTAAATTGCGACATATAAACGTCACACTTAACTGCCTTACTCCAGTATACTGCAGCCTCTTTGTGGCAAAGGATGAGACGAAATCATTCCTGGCGAATCATCCATGTAGATGAGTCTAATTGTCTGTAATAATCTCTAAGAGACAGCCGTGAATGACAATCAAGACATTTTATCGTTGCTTGTACATCTCGATGTCAATTGTTAATTGATAAATGTGTATAATGTGTCAAATGATGATGAGTTCAAGAATATATATCCATCAGTCCTGTTATCTTCCTGAAGACTTTGAGAATTCCTCCAGATTATAAATACGCCTCTCCCATTGTATAATGCGTATCGTGTAAAACGAAAAATAAAGGTACTACCTAATTGACTCACAGATGATGATTCATACAAGCTCTCAAATAAAATTTACTTCATCAGGTGTAATGAGTTAATGAGAAGATGGTGGCGATCACCTGGTGATGTATACTTGTATGCGAAAGTTTGTGTGAATCATCATATACATTAGTCAATAAAGTGTTACCTGTACATTTTACTTATCATTTTTCTATAAATATAAAGATCCAGTTGAATAATGCTGCAAAGATTGACCCTTTGAGAATGAGGGCGAGGAATATCTATTCGGTAGGCTTATTAATGTATATATCAGTAAACAGACATAGTCACGGCATGCTGAAAGCAGCCAGTTTTTCATAGTGCAATAAATATATAGCTGCTATATATCATGTTGAACGGAACCAAGTCGCACATAAAGGCGATTCCCTGACTGGCAATAAAGGTCGCCGTGAGCAATGTGTGGCTTTTATACCCATGAAAACCCTACAGAATCACTCAACACTGTGAGGAGTGAGTCCTCGAAGGAATTCTACTGCAACATACATTATAGTTCATAGCAGGAATACGGAAAGGTTTGGAGTCAAGGGCCAACATTACATGTGATAACCAAAAATTTGGGGGATACATCGACTAACAGATAACAATGGTTGGCTTCAGACACTATGATTTACTGGATTACCAGCTTTTTTCATCAGTCACAATAGAGGAAATAGGCCTACTCAGAATTATGATTAATTATCCATTTTAAGCTAATATTTAACGTACTGAGAATAGTAGTAAACGAGAGAACTTCATGAAATGTATTTAATTAACTGGACCGCATGCCACATTTTATGAAGATATTTTTGCATGTCGTTGTCTTCATGTACGCATTATAGCATTCGAGAAGGAAGGCAGAGTATACTTTTGTATTAATTTTGCTTCATGCATTTGTAGTCGAGCCCTAAAAAGCTGCTGTTAATTAATAATGTTATGAGATTGGAGTTGTATAGTATCGATATATATTTATCTTTATTGATGCAATAACAGGGCCTCAAAATAGTCCGAGGTGAACCGCCTAGTTGTGGAAGCCATGATAGAAAAATCCAATCAGCCTCCTACCTAGTTTCAAACAAATAAATTGGTAAAATTTGAATACTTAGCTGAGAATAAAACGTTAACTTTTCTTTGTAATATTTAAAGAAACATGGCTACCACGGCTAGCTACATGTGCAGTTATAAAATTATATTTAAAATTATATAATGATTCTATCCTTTAGGTCTACAATATTCAAGTATATATTATTTATATATAATTGGAGAGAAATGCACAAAGAAAAAAACCCTAATCAGGGGTTTAACCCTTTTTTTGTGCATATCTCTTCAATTATTCAGAAAACCATATTGGCTACTCCATTAACATTGCCTAAATAAAAGTAATGTATAATTAGTTTGTACATACATAATTTTAATTTCTTTTCAATCTTAAATGTGTTAATTATGTTCAGTACAGGTAACTCCAGGTTGATGGCAGTCTCACGATGCTGATGCTTCCATATTCGTTGTTTAGTATGATTATTAGAGGCGACCACTATAAAAATCCACTATTGCTTAACTGAATAGATGTTTTCTACGAACAGGTTGTTAACGTTGATGTAGCCTGTCTTCGAACAATTTGTCTATTACTAATTATATAATATCCATGCTATATTTTTAAATTCTCAACCGTTCAGTCAAACGTTTATATTTCAAATCTTCACACTGTGATAATTATTCTCAATTTACCAATACATTAGATACCTGACCTATAAGTATGAGGGAAAAGTATGTACGATCAGTTTTGTTTCATCTATAATCAATTTAAAACATTTATTACAAATTTATAAATAACACTATTGCCATCAATTACATGTATTTTATAGTGTGACTAGTAAAACCATTTTAAATCTACGAATGAAACTGTGAAAATTTTCATTCATATTTGTTTTCATATCAATATCCTTGATTGTAAATATTATAAATTCTGTGTTGTTATTAACAGATAATATTTAAGAAACAATTTATATGTGAAAATATTGTTCATATCGAAAAATTTTGTGATAGTCGAATGTGTTGTATAGATATATTTTGACAATATTATCAATTGTTAAATTATAAATGGAAAAAACATCTTTCTCTGTTTGTAGAATGTATAAAATAAATAAGCATATAAGATACATGTGTTAATGACTAACAAAATTATGTGAAATATTAGTCATTTGTGGCATAAAAATAGGTGTATTGTTATAAATTGGTGTTTTTGTTATTTATATTCTAGGTAAAGTTTTAACTTATAGCAGCACTTGAGATCAGATGTAACCTTGTCTTGACTTTGTAAGATCACAACGGCAAAGTTCTGCAATGGACTCTGAGAAAAAAATTTCAAGCAGCAACATCAACAGAAGGTTTTTTTGGTTAGGTTGACATCATGCACATGACAACTAAATGAGACCGCCTGCATTGAAGACAATTTCTACCAATTGGCAAAGCTCTATGACAAAAAAATATAAGGCAGATTTTAAAACAGTAACATCACATGAAAAGATGGACAAAGGTGTGATCAAAATACCCAGGGCATTTGTTTAGGTGAGTTGAAAAAATACATAAAAATACTAGGGCTGCAGAATTTAAAGACTGATGAATCAATAAATCGTTATTTTTTTAACGATTATTTTTCCAATTAACTATTAATCCGTTTCTAAGCCATATTTACTTGAAGTCTGGAAGAAATTCTAACAAGTGAGTCAGCACTCTCACCCGCAAGATTGCATCTAAAAATATCATCCCACACGTGGTATGTCGCTGTCGCATATTCTGCTCCAATCAGTTAATGAGAATTCGATACTAGTGAGGAGACTTAGGTATCTAATGCGTGACCTAAAGAGGAAGCTACACTTTTAAGTATCTAGTTGGCGCGCTATTCAGTTTCGATCATACAATAATCCTCACCATGGATAACTAAGCGCATTAGACACACGTATTGCATTGTTATTACGGGCTAACTTGCTTTCGATGTTTATTAAGCGGCAAAATGGCAGCGCAAAATAATTAATAATAAATATTATTATATACCACACCTTGAGAACTGCTGATCTACATGCTTATCACATGTTTTTTTTGGATTTAATCTAGATTAAATATTAATTAATCGTTAATTCTCTAAAAGTAGGGAATAAAAAAATTGATCGTTACCAGCCCTATAAAATACCTATGTCCCAGTCAAGTCCCGTCGTGTCTGTGAAGGTCAAATTTTATGTAAGTGCTTCATAATATGTGAATGCTATACACAAAGGCAATATAGGGAAGTAATGCAAGAATGCACGACACAAATATATTCAATATATCATTCGCTCCCAAAAGGTGAATGACAATGACATACGTAATGGCATTTATTCTGTACATCGACGAAATGGTTTTGGTTCCTGTCAGGGGATAACGTCTGTAAGAGCCACCGGTGATGTTGGTGGTCACCGAGCCTTTCGCATAAGTGAATGAGATCAACCCGAGGAGAAGTCCTGCTAAATTGCAGAGATCAGTGATGAACGGTTTTAAGATGATTTTTAAGTAAAAATAAGAACATTGGCAAAAATTACCTCCCCATGCTCAGAAGACAATACCCTGAACAAACCTGAATTAGACCAACCCAGGTACAATGTCTGCCAAACCGCAAAGATTTGTTCTTTGGATATGATTAGTAAAATTGAACATTATTAGAGCCAGTGGACCAAGTCAGACTGGAATAGGCTACCCAAAGCATTCGCTCAGGTAAGCAAATTAACTAGTTAATTAAAATTCAAATATTGAATATTTAAAGTATAATTTCGCATATTTAGGTAGAAATAGGTAGAGCCCATGTAGAGACTGATCGCAGTATATTGGGCTGGCTAATAGCAGTGGACTGACTTATAGCAGTGTAATGGTCGATATCCGTATATATTGGCTGACAGCAGTATATTGGCTGATAGTAGTGAACTGACTAACAGCTGTGTAATAGCTGACATCGGTGGACTGACTGATAGCAGGGGAATTGCTACTATCAGTACTATAGCAGTATATTGTTGGCAGGTATGCAATGCCAGGTAGCAGTGTAATTGCAGTTTTCAGTAAATTAGCCCATATTGCAGATATCATGTAAAATGTAAATATCATTTCTTAGCGCAGTGTTCAGTCTCATCGACTCTTGGCTACGCTTTACATATATTAAAATTTGGCACCGCCTAATAATTGATGCTAAAATTAAATATATTGAATTGAATTGCCACTATATTGTCTGATAAGTACATTTTGTCTAACAGCAAGATATTTATGATTCCACGTGATTAGAAGCCAATTAATTCTCTTGCATACAGTTTCATGAACAAAAATATATATGAGACGTACGAATATCATTCTAAAAAAAGGCGTGTAATTGGGATCTCTACGCCCAAACTGAAATTAGCAGTAATTTATTTTATAAATAATCATGCTTTCCCATATAAAAATGTGAATGCTGGCATACCCATGAAAATTAATAAATTGTTAATGAGTGCTTTTTTTCTGATTATTACATGAGTATAACAGCAGCATTTATAACAGCGGGTTAACACGAATACGTACATCCATCGAGTTGTGTGGTTTTTCAACAACGTAACCACTTGATTTAATGACGATATCTCATGTCAATCAATGTTGGTTGTGTAATAGTGCCGCATGAAAAAATACGCATAAGTGAGGCGCAATTAGAGATGCCAGACAGTAAGTATATGACTAAAAGTGCTAAAAAATATTGTGAAAATGTAAAATCCCGCCTGTGCCATAAATGTCCTTTGGGCAGTGTTGATCTCTATAGGCAGAAAAAGACAAGAGACCTCGGATATGCGGCTAGTGTGTGTGAGGTATGTCTTCGCATTTCGGGCTATTAACGTTACTCATTTTGCCTATCCACTCAACTCAAGAAAAACTAGGCCAAGATGGCCTAGTGACTGGTAATTCATGGATGATAACCTATTGATGTACTGGCTAGGCTTTGTGTCGTTTAACTCGACTGAAAATGTAGATGGAGTAACAACTGCACCAAAATACTGATAATCATAATGTTACATCCTTAATATAAGAGAGAAGAGGGAGGGAGAGCGAGAGAGGGAAGGAGGGAGAGGGAGAAAGAGAGATGCAATAGCTTGGACCACACTGTATGAATCATAAAATACAATACTTTACGGGCAATGCAGCACACAAAAAGTCACGAAATATTCAGAATTGTGGAATCTCTTCAGGACCCCTCGTGGATTCCTCTACACCGAGTTGGTCATAGTTACTTCAAGACTGGCTGTGAATATAAGATATCTTGAGAACGATATGCATATTGATATTTCTCAGTACTTGATTATTTTCATTAAGCGCCGATGTACGAGTTACCTTCTCTACAGATTTGATCAGGTTTATACATGGTTTTTTTATTTATTTCATTCTTATATATCCCCATGATCTCTGAGCTCAACCACTTCTTTTCATATCAGTTTCATGGTCAAGTAGTGTGGAAACATGGATTATTGGAATTTGTACGTGTTATTAGAGGCCTTCATCGGCTTGTATCACTTGAGAGCAGGCTGCCATCCCTATTGATGAACACTAATTCTGCATGGCATCACAAAGACACCTGTGATCTGATCCCCCTTCTACTCGAGAGTAGGCTGCCATCCGTATAGAGGAACAATTCAGCATGGCACCACAAGAAACACCTGTTATCTGTCCAGGGCCCCCTTCCACCTCTCATGAAAAAGAATGGTTTCCAGCAGAACAAATGACCAACGATACCCAACCCATGCTGGAAGTGGTAATATACTCTTGGAGTTAAGCAGGTTGTCATACTCCGAAACTGAACTTGACTCGGGGAACTGGAAGGGCAAATTATCATGTCAATAAATATATCCATAGAGATGACTATTGCAATCTCATGACATAGGACAGACACTGAATGGTGTATGACGCATGTCATTGAGGACTGCTTACGATCGTGTACACCCCACGGTGATCTCCGTCTGACAATGTTAGACGGTGTGAAGAGGGCATGGCTTTCATCAAGCGAGTTATGACTCTGAGAGCATGGCCAAACGAACTAATGACAAAATTTGGCTCAACTCGCAAGCATGTCAAAAGGAGACGCAAGGCTGAGCAATGCAGCACCAGAGCAAATTCATTCCATGTAAATACTCCAATGTCACACACAATACCAGAAATCATCTATACGGTTCATTGATTTTTTATGGCACCTATGGCGACTGCCCATAAAACATGTACGTTTTAACTCGCCAGATCATCTATAATTCAATAGGATGGACAATCAACGCTCCATTTGTAATACGGCACGGGCTTGAAGATACGGCTATAGATGCTCTGTGATTTATTCAGAAATGGGATTTGTGAGCCATTTAGCCATGGTTGCGACCATTGTGGAGTACGTATTCTCAAATAGAGCCGTAACCCACCAGTATTAATCAACCGCTTATGCCCACAGATGCATTTCGTTAGCAAGAGCAAGGAAAATTACTTGTTCTGGGATTGAAATCACCAACACAGTATCAACATGGTAAAATTCCGCTATGCATACCCGAATGGCCATGATGTGATGTAATGTAATAACTTATTTCTATAGTGCATAATTAGATGTTATCTCCTTTCACAAGGGCTTCACAATAACACAGTAAAATACTTAAACAGTGCTAGGCGTAAGACTTAAAAAATGAAAATATTTTGAGTTATGATTTGGAAGCAGTCCTTGATGTAAGTGATCGAATGACCAGTGGCGATCTATTCCACAAAGCTGGGGTGATGCTGGGAAAAGATGACTTGTCTGGTGGGACAACCCAACGTAGATTATTAGCAGCCAGAAACAAGTCACCAGAGCTTAAAGGCACGTAGAATGTCACTAATTCATTGAGGCATACAGGAGCCTTGTGATGGAAAGAAAAACAAGCGCGTATTTAAAACTCAAAACGTTGCATTGGTAGCCAATAAAGAGTAATATGACCATATTTCTGCTGTTGCACAATGACAGGACAGACTGCATTCTGCCCGCGAGTCAACCTGTCTACCAGACATAACTCTGGACAGACAACTAAACCAATGCGGTAGTCAAGTTGTAAGGTAACTACGTAGTACATGCGTCACTCTGTAGGCAGCTATGAGATACATATATAGTGTGATGCGTCTGATATAACGGATGTGTAAAAAGCACTCACGACAGATGTTGTTCACGTGTAGTTCTAATAAAGCAACGCTGTCGAATGCTACACCGAGATTTTTCATGCTATTAGAAGGAACAATTGAACAAAAAGACGGACTTTGCGTCAAATGTTCGTGGTCTACTTATGATCAAAAGCTCAGAAAGCTCAGTTTTTTTTTTTTGTTCAACTTCAAAAGATAGGAATCCATCCATGTTTTAATTTCCAGAATACCGGCACTCATCTGGTTGAGAGAAATATTGATCAACGTATCATCAGAATTCCATTGACCGTATGTCTGTATGTCATCAGCATCAGTGAGGTACAGAAGATGATGTCTTTAAATAATAATGCCAATAAGCCCAAGATATAGCGTGAACAACAGGGGATCCAGGACTGATCCTGAAAGGACCCCACACTGCAGATGGACACTCAAACTGTGCAAAAGATATGACTTGACATCGTTTTGACATTTTGATATCTATCATTTTAAGAAAACATCTGTGCTAAATGCCGATATCTTACAAGTTACATGCTGACATAGGTCTGTACCAATAAAGTACAAACTCACTATTAGCAGTAATCGCTGCCATAAAAATTCATTGGAAAATGCATTTGAGAGCTTTCATGAGCGGATATTTGCAGTCTATATATGTTGCACCTCGTCATTTTCACCTTTTTACAGCTGCGCGAGGACTTCTGCCAAAGAGGCAAAACAATACGAAAAAATTTTTCACAAATATTCACATAGGTAAAAATTATCTCTCTGCTCACATGATACTACAAACAGGAAAAAGAAAAAATGTTGGGACAAATTCTACCGTACGGCAATACAGCAAATAGTTTTTAAGTAAAAAATACTAAAATTAGCATAGATGGACAGACGATGTTCAATTAGTATAGCTGCCCCTCAGAGCATTCACTCAGGTGAGCTAAAGATGCGAAAATCATTGAATCTAATTTGTCTAGATAGGAGAAAGTGGTATGTGTCAACAACAATGTTTCTGGCGGATATAAGCAAATTAAAACGTGCTTACTGAATTGAGAAGACTGTGGAAAGTATTAAAGACTATCCGACATCGTGTTATGATAAAGAAGAAATATCAGACACGGGTGTGAGAAAAGTGATTATTGCTCGGAGCTATTGAGTCGAGACAGTTAACTTAAAGGCGAGACTGTCAATCAGAGTAATGTATGTCTTGTAAGATCCCTCAATAGTCATATGCGTCTCAGTCTCACCCTTGTTCGCCGAGTGTCTCATGCGGTCTTGTGTATAAGCCGGTTATGTTAGGAGGGATTTTGCTCTACTCGGTGAACCGTATGTCACTCGAGATCACAGAGGCCACGCGAACGATCACTTTGAGTCGGTGTATGGCACTTGTATTATCAGAAACGTGTGCTGACTATTGCCTTGAGAGTAATTACCCATAATTCCCTGGGTCTTAGCTACATGGGTCGATGCTGTGTATGGATTTCATCATTTCAGTTTGTCTTTAAATGATACACCCCACGGCCATACAAATATGCCTGATGCCACGTGGCTACAAAAACTTCATGGACTTTGCTAAACACTATCCTGCAAATTCTCTTTGAAGTTTTTCCATGCGGCAACTAATCAATGCTGAAAGTATCAATAATGCTAGACCCCCAGATACAATAAGAAAACTGTACATAGTTCGAAATAATATACTTTACTCATATTCATACACATTTAGCACATATTTCACGAGAATAAAGTAAATATTTCAGAAATGAAGAAACACATATAGAGCGGATAAGAATTATCTTAAAAATTACTCGTGTGGGCTGTTACAGTTAATTTATTATTCAAACAGAGAGGCAACCATCACTAATGCCCTATATATTGTGAGGGTCTTTAGTACTTTACTGAGATTTTTGCTGATAAATGTAGTTGGTAGTTTAGCTTCTTTATAGCCTTGGTATGTTGGAGTACCAGCGAGCGGGCAGATGGAATGTCAGTCATCAGATGGGCTCAGACGATGAATAGCTGAAATACCACACAGTTCTCATGACCAGAGAAGGTTCTAGATACAATTTTGAAATATTACAGGCTATGTACACACATAGGGGTAGTCGCCAAATAATAGGTAAGAAATACAAAACCCTGCTTCGGGTACAGCTTTTTGCTTTTGTGCACTCCTCTCCTGTGCATGCTAAGTCTATTTAAAGGAACTTACAACAAAATGATAAAATCCTAAGCCTTACAAGACAAACATCACCATCTCAACAACTTCAGTCTATCACAGTTATTTTGCAACATAATGAATGTTTATACAACCATATTCAGTCACATCAAAATAAACGCACCAAGCTATCTCTGTAAACGGCTCATGATGGTCTAGACAACAGATCAATCCCAGTTTCTTCATACAGACATAGATAGATAGATAGAACCATAATACCTCCGGCTGTTATAAATCCCGCGTATCCCATTCAACAGCCCACCCATCTTCACGCACTTAATACTTCATGCATGCACAAAGTTCTTGCAAATCCAACAATCAAACTGCGCGAGATGCATCAATTATATCTACGCTACGCAAGGAATCTGCTTTCCTTACAGAAGTTCGATCCATCACATTTCTTAAGTCATTACCTAATGGAACCAGGATAAGAGTTGGGACTCTGTGATCTCAGCTAAATTATTGCACAGACAATGCCAGAGCGATTCACAACTAACGTTGTTCAAACTGCCTTGAAAAATGCCAACGAATCAACAATCCAAGATATAGGTGTAACGTGGCATGAGAAACAGTATACATCGTCGTTGAAATTAAACGAAATGAAAGGAAATTTTATTGATTTATAGTGCCCTTTTAACACATGGCTATCAAAGACACTTTACAAATTTATAGTTATTATGATTAACTAGAAACACGTGGAATACGGTTCAAAATCGAACTCGGTATACCATGAATAAATAGAAAGTAAAAAAGGCGTATACAGTAAGATCACATATAGAGAAAATACAACGAAAAATATTACAGCACAGATCGCATTATTTGCAGTGTCAGACATATAAAACGCTTTAAAACTATGTTAAATATCAGTTTATTCTTATATACTTAATATGTTCGGTGTTAAGGGAAGATTTTCCTTCGTCGACTTTTGTAACGACTCGCTCTGCACACCTTTTATACTAACCTAGCGGATTATACATATGAAAACATTGTACGAACATCTTTGGTTATGATGGAGCATGATCCCACACGCTCGACATTGTCTGGCGTTCGGCGAATGCCAGTTGTCATCTGCGCTATTCAAAAAGATAGAACACTAAGATTTCTCGTCACATTTATACACCTGCGTAAATCTAATGATTCAAATGCAATGTTTTCAATAAAGTAACCTCAATAATACAAAAATCCGAGCGATAATTAATATAAGATAACATAATAACCCTATGGTAGTAAGGGTAGCCAATGTGGTTCTATTAATAGCAGGAGAGAAATGCACGGAAAAAAGCTTAAACCTATACCTAGGTCCCATCAGAGAAATAGGTTTTTTCTGTGCATTTCTCTTCAGAGAAAAACCCCGTATTTGGTCGGGCTGATGCTTCAAAACAAACACTCAACACACCAGACACCTTCATGCCGTTTTATTGCAGATATGGAGCAGGAAACGGTTATCGTTCTTCAAACAGACTACACGAATTACGCCGCATTATTATCGTGTCGCGATGTCCACCACAGTTTACTACCGTCGAGCTACACCAGATCGCCCGTCGCCTACTCCAAAGGTTGCTGCATATAATCGGGCAGCGTTGATAAACTCATTATGTAGACGCACGCATAGAGACACATACACAGAGAGACATACACGCATGGAGACACATACACAGAGAGAGACACATGCATAGAGACACATACACAGAGAGACACACACGCAAACGGACGCTCTCTTTCCAATTCTCTCTCTCTCACTCATACACACACGCACGCACGCACGCACACACACACACGCACACACTCAAAAGAGACATAGGTAGATTGGGAAACTAAAATTCTATGCATTTTGATCCTATAGCTCAGGTCATGCATTTTTTATTGTAGCTCTCTCCATATTTTTTACCAAAATTCATAATAAAATTGTTCACTCTATTAACGGAAGGAAGGCGCCGTAGAGATAATAATAACTATAACTATAAGTGCGCCTTCCAATCAAATGTACCACGATATATACGTTTACAATATATGGTTGTTTCTAGGTGGTGAAAGAAATACCACAAAACATTTTCGAATTTATTCGCCGTCAAGAACAAACAATAAACAAAGTCCCACAGTGTGGTTTTTATTTATTTATAGGCTGACTACCGGAGTAATCGTTGTGTAGGCCAATTTCATTCATGACCCTTTACAAAGCTAGCCTATGTGGTTAACACGACAATTTGATT
>WURV02148578.1:0-17812 GCA_011762755.2 Epimenia babai | reverse complement strand
ACCCGTTATAAGGGAGGCTAATCAAATTGTCGTGTTAACCACATAGGCTAGCTTTGTAAAGGGTCATAAATGAAATTTGCCCACACAACGATTACTTAGGTAGTCAGCCTATAACTGAATAAATAAAATAAAATGCATTCAGTAATTTATTTGTTATCCGTTTCCTCATTCATTTATTCATTTATACATTCATTTAATAATTATTTATTTATTCGGTCATTCAGTCATTCATTTATTTGTTTGTTCATTCATTTATTTGTTTTTTCCTTCTTTTAGTTATTTATTTATTTATTCATTTATACTATCATTATTAGTTGTTTATTTCTTCAGTAATTAATTAATTCATTTATTTATTCATTCATTATAAAGTTACTCGATGTATTAAGACAATTTCGATACGATGATATTCCCACGGCCTGAATTATCTCTCGATCCACTAACGCAGGTTTCACATCCGACGTCAAAGTATGGGAGGTAGTATTTGCTCCAAAAACAGCAGTCTTCTCTAACCTCAGTCGGGCATTTGACCTCCCCGGTCACAGAGCAGCAGTGTACAGTTTCGCGTTTAGTAATGATTCAAGCAGGTAATCGCAATATGATATGATATGTCCATATTCCAGTTAACACTTAAGTGTCTTTGATAGCCATGTGTTGAAAGGGCACTATAAATCAATAAAATTTCATTTCATTTCAACACTTAACAAATGATTGTATTTCCCTTTAATTCCATTAATAAAACATACTCCTCATATCACATTATTTATACATTAATTACATTATTTATCCAGTCCTATTGTGTTTATTCTACTATCTTTTCTATTGTTAAAAAAAACTTTGGCACTTTATTTTTGCTTTACAAACTTTTCATCACAGTGCATGCAGTTATGCACATTTTTGCTTCTCTATAAATTGTTCTCTGTGCAATTTAACCCATAATGCCTCAACTATTTACTATTTCAAATCAGAAGAATTGTGGCCCTCCCCCTCCCATGCTCCCCCACCCATATGTATATCAACATAGATATATCTGTCGCATAATTTTTTCGTTCATTATGAACAATTACCTTCAATGTTCATAAGAACCTTTCATTTCGCGAATTTTCAGTTAATCTTGTTATTGTTCCATTTTCGCAGAATGGCTACGTTATCTAAAGATAACACTTGGAAATTTTGGGATACCAATGGTAAGTGTATTTGTATATGAAGTGTATTTTTTCATGAACAGTATTTTTACGTCAGATATATTTTCCATGATTTCGTGTATTTCTATGACCAGCATTTTTATATGAATCATATTTAAATATTCACTCTATCTGTACATTATCAAGTGTTTTTGAATGTGACCTCTATCAGGATGTAACTGTATTTTATATGACCTGTTTTCTAAATAAGAGTTTATCTGTACAGGAATGTACTCTAATATAAATTGTATTTTATTTATACTGTTTTTGTATTTTGACTGTATGTGTATATGAACTTTATTTGCATATAATCTGTATTTTCCAATAAACTATATTTGCATATGATGTGTGTTGTTTTTTCATCAATTGTTATTTTTATTTGAACTAGACTTTTTTATATTTATATGAACTGGATTTTTGAATGAAGTATATTTGTATATAAGCTGTATTTTTTATTAACTGATTTTGTATATGAACTGTACAATTGCAATTTTTGTATATGGATGAACTAGATTTCTATATGCAGTGTTGTACGTGAATTGTTTCAATACATTTTGATGACAAATTATCTCTGGGATTTATTTATCTAAAGAAATACTTTTCTTTATTTCGAATACTAGGAACCTTTTTGCAGTTGTCCATAACTTGGCTTGAGGTTTCGCAACTTTTCCGTATTGATACTTTTACTGAGACGCGGTACCATAATGAGTTTCCATAGTTTCGTTGTTACTTTAGACTTGCGTATATTGTAGCAAATCACCGTAAGATATTGAAACACTCAATGATGGCGCGACTTTCAGTGATGTACAAACAGGGGGAGGACCCCCACCTCCTGTTCACGGGTAACATCACCGTCCAGACTCCGTGCATCTTAGCTCTGGCTCCCGATGGACTCTCAGTTGCCATATCGAGCGGGAACGCCCTGATGTTGTATAGTACTTTTGACGGGGAGGCGTTGGAGCCCATCACGGACATATACACGGGTAAAAAATCGCTTTCGTAGTTTATGGTGTTTATTATTGTTTATTTATGGTGTCAAGTAGCGAGTCAAAAATGCCCTTTATTGGATAGCTTTAAAAGTTTCAAGTACTTGCATCTCATTTCTGAGAATTTATCACCATAATTTGTAATGGACTTTCAGTCGTGTTTCTTGAGTGTGTATTGTTATTGGGCTAGTGTTTCTTGAGTCTGTATGCAATATTGTATGTGCGACATTTCTAATTTTCCACATTTTCTTCATTACCTTGTATATTGTGTTTGTCCCATTGTAACTATTGTGTATGATTGTATTTGAGGAATAACATTCAATTATAAACTAGCAAACCTCCACTTTTCCCACGTTCCCGCCTCTATCACAATACTGTCTCGACTGTTGCGTGCCGGCCCCTTCTCGTGTCTGGCTGCTAGTCAGTCGGGTTTCCTCGAATCACCTCGTTTGTCTCGGGTTCCTGCAGGCCCCATCACAGACCTGAGCTTTAGCCACTCCAACAAATACGTCGTGACGTGCGGCGATCGGTACGCGCATGTCTTCCACAACCTTCCCGGCTACAAGTCGAGCGTGTCGCATATAAAAAGAGAGCTACAATCGGCCAAGAAGGATCCGGTGCGGGCGCGTATCCAAAAACAGCTCACAGACGCCGAGTTCGTACCATAGTTTTTTATTGAAACACGTTCTTATCATTTTTAATCAGTATATTATACTATATATTTTACCGAACATTTATCAACGTCATTTACTCTAATAATATCTTCACATATGTATAATTCTGTTGACAAATAAACTAATATACAGGTATTATTGAAACGTTATTTGTATCCATCTTATTTATGATATATTTTATCCACGACATTAAAAAATTACATGCGAATTTTCGGACTGAATATTGTATGCCTACAAAGTGAATGTGATTTAGAGTAAATATTTTTTCAATATCTTGTTATTTCAAGATGTTTAGATGTGATCTTGTAGTGTATTGTATGTAATCACACGTAGGTATGAAAGGGTATGAAACGTTTACCGATATCTTTTTTTGCATTTTCAGAATAAAAATGTTGTTATATGTACCTGTGCCGTTTGGATTCGTTTTGTATGATGTTGCCGCCTATTGAGAGACATACATTTGTGCGTAATTTGTAGACTTGGTTGAGATGGAATTATTTGCGCCTGTTAATATTGATGAAATGTCGGAAAAATTTTGCGATCTCTGTCACATCGTTAGACTTGGTTCGATTATTTCAACACAGTCTTCGTTCAACATTTCAAGTTGTGTTTGAATATTTAAATATGGTTACCTCAACGACATCGTTAGACTCGGTTCGATTATTTCAACACAGTCTCCGTTTAACATTTCAAGTTGTGTTTGAATATTAAAATATGGTTACCTCAACGACATCGTTAGACTTGGTTCGATTATTTCAACACTGTTCGGTTTAACATTTCAAGTTCTGTTTAATATTCAAATAAGATAATTTTAAGAATGCTATACATTATTTACCGTATGCTGATGGAATTTTGTACAAACTCTCATTTTAGATATATTATTTTCCTTCGTATTTCAACGACTTTAACGAATTTCACTGGGAAATGCTGTTTTTTTTCATCGCAGGTCGTCGCTGGCTTCGATACTGGAAGTGATTACGAAAAACGACACGAAAAATGACAAAGTAACCAAGAAGTAAAATATGGGAGGAGAGCATCGTGAGTTCCCAGACTCCCAGTGCCTTATACCAATGAGTGCACAATTAATACATAGCAGTATCATTACCACTACCGGGCATGTCATCTCTTCATATCCGCTTTATTTTATTTTCTATACATGTGTTGAACCTGTTGTGATTTGTTGTGGGTCTTCGCGCCAGAAATACTCGTCGTGGTGGGTCATCTAAACTTGGCTGTGGGTGGTCGTGCGCAATAAAATGACCGGACACTTTTACAATTGAAATATAAAATTTGTATCGTAAAACACTAAAGTCGAGATGGGGAATGTGGGTAGCCGTGTTAGACAAATGATGAAATACAAAAACTAAATGGTAACGCTATTTCTACTTTTTGACCGACTTGGATTCAGATTGGCGTGATTTTTAATATATCTAGTGTTATTCGTTGTGTGGCCAATTTGCATGCGACATTCAATAAAATGTACTTAACAAATGAAGTCTACTTTTAATCTTAAACTCAATTATCTTCCTTGTTCTTGTCCAAAAAAATGATTGCGGTATGCGTTATTCCATGGATTTGTAAGACATTTGTCAAATATGGCACATCACACCTGCACATCACCCACAGATCATACTGACACATCACGCTCACGAACCACACCCGCACATCACACAAACAGATCACACCCGCACATCACACCCACAGATCATACCCACACATCGCACCCACAGATTATACCCACACATCGCACCCACAGATCATACCCACACATCGCACCCACAGATCATACCCACACATCACACCCACAGATCATACCCACACATCACACCCACGGGTAACAGCCACACAACAATATCATGTTCAGCATTTCTATGTTGTTTGTTTTTTCTTTTCGTTTACATACAGCGAAACCCGCTAAATGCAATAGCTGCCATTGCAACTATTACCATTTAATGTTATAACACCGTTTAAGGTAATATATTGCATAATACACACATTTTTTGCTAATCATGTCCGCTTATTGTAATAAATCGCTTAATGTGATGATTCTAGGCTGACACAGTATCACATTAACGGGGTTTCGCTGTAGTGAGTTGAGACAGTTATAATTTTCTCTATGTCATAATTATAGTCTTGAATCATTATCGGCAGTATAATTTCGTGTTTGATTATCCGTCTACGTTTTTTGTAAGGTATATATGTACGTACGATTAAGTTGCAATTTACCCACACCCGACACCGATGTGTACGGTACAATATTTCTTTTCAAGTTTCCACACGCAGAATCGATGTATATCGGCAGTCAAAGCCGAGCGAAATTCCATTCTTCGTCACTCTAGTCCATTCTAACCCTAGTTTTCATAGCGATTACTGACAAGTGACGATGGAATTAAAGCGTTAACGATTCATATTTTACGATTAAACGGTCATGTACCGATCTTCTAATTAATATTTCTGTTCCATTCACGTAATTATGTTACAGTCATTCGTATAATCGAGTTTACTTTCTGCATTTGTTTCATCTTCTATCCGTTTTGACATGTCTCGACGTTGAAGAAATACACGAACGTAAAGTATATCAGGCGGTTGCAAATTTCTGTTTATTATTCCAGGTTATTATTGTATCACGAAAGTTTATAAATAAAAAGATTTTAACTGCGTTATGTGTACCTCCATGAATTCTGTCTTTATTTTTTTTATAATATAATTGGTAGTAGAACACAAAAACACATTCGGATTATGGCAGATTTAAATACATCATCTACACTATCTGAATTTGGGTTGACCTGGGCTATTTCCATTATTTACATATATATATATATATATATATATATATATATAACAAAAAATGGGCCACTTCTTTCCAGACAAATGCAATATTGGGCCATGTAGTATATTAATTTGATTAGTTTGTTTGGCGATGGGTCACCGGGGTCGACGAATCATTTTACCCACAATGCAATGTATTTGATAGATATCTTTTATTTCTCAATCACTTTTTATCGTATTGAGATATTTGCTGTAGAGTACACAATTGTACTTAATGTATACCGCCCTCTAAACTATGCGATGATCACGGAATCACGTCGTATCATGAGAAAGGGAGGCTATGTAACACAAGCTTACTAGTGATTGCCCCGCCGCGTCATTTTTTTCCCTGCTGTGGCAAAGTAAAGCTGCATTTTCATTGCCCGAGAGATGTCACGTGGTATTGGATGCGCGCGCATCATGCTTGTTTACAAATTGGCTACCACGTGGAAATGTCTGCTAATTAATCGCGAAAAATGCAATCAGCGAACTTTAACCAATGCATTGTTTTAGTGCACTATATTGCTAAATGTCGCTGCCCGCCCACCCGGATTCGACGCGTTTTGTCATCCAGGCTACATATACACGCGCACATCGATGCGTTTTGTCATCCAGGCTAGATAGTACGCGCGCACACACACACGCACGCTCGCATGCACGCACATACACAGTTCTGGTATGGAATATTCTGGTATTTTCGATACACAAAACCAAATCATCAATTGAAAATGTGGTGGCAGGTAGTCATCCGGAAATCTTTCCGGGGCACTCTAATAATTAAATTATTCATTTATCTATTTTTTGGTGTCTGTTCAAAGCCCCGAATAACTTGGCTGGATTGTTGTGGTTCGAAAATCTCAAACTAGAACAGTTCTGACAGTTGGCAAATATACGCATGTACATATTAATTTTTTTACCTGGTGGCCCTCGTGTCTTCCAGCGCTTCGCGCACACGGTACAAAAACTATTTATTTACACGAATTATAGTTTATTACAACCACAAATTATACAAACACAATTTATCAATACACGATTTATTAATACACATTTTATTAATACAAAATATATTAATACACAATTTATTAATACACAATTTATTGAAATACAATTTAATGAATTTCAGCAAATCCAGGACCGACAGTAATCATTGTGCTTATAGTATTACCATCCTATCTAAAAATCGTCTAGATCTATTTAGTAAACCCCAATAGTCTTCGGTACCGCGCGACATCAAACGTTTCTTCGTTCAGTAAATCAAATGCGGTGTTTTAAGTCACTTTGGCCTTGCTTTATCCGAGAGATTTTTTGACCCTCCCTTGCAGTAATCGCATTGTTTGTACCTTCTGCTAGTGCAAACTTCGTGTCCTTCATTCGGGAATATTTCTAGGAATAACATCTATTCGTCTATATCTATATGTGCGATACGTCATCGTATCGGGCCGACCTTTACAGACGTCATCAGAACAAGTGAAAAATGCACTCTTCGAATGGCTTGTCCACCAAACCCCAGTACACATCACAGGAAATCGTCTGTACTTTAACTGACTTGGATCGCTGTAATGTAAAGTTTACCTTCTATACAAGCTGTATAATTTAATATCGCTTAAATATAGATATTGGGTTCCTAGCAGTAATGAGAAACATGCCATTTCTGTACCAAAATTGTTGAACCGAAGGTCACCAATTTCGCAAATGGCACGCTGTCGTGTTTGAAATAGAATTTTGTGCCATACACGCTGTTACCTGTTACCTTATGTCGCAACGAAAGACGTAAATTCGTGCCTATTTAAAATAATTTTACGGCGGTTTTGTTATAATTAGATTCCCGTCTTATGTATATCACTGATGACTGTTATTTTGTGTATATAGGAAACCACCGGTGTGCATAAATGGGCAATACGTCTTTACAAATGTCTAGAGTCTATGATTCCTGTCGCAGCGGTTCAGCAAAGATACCACATAGAACGCGCTACGGTCTGTTTTCGTCTATTAAATCGATTTGACAAACGCGGTTTAAGAGGCTCAAGGTTGCCGGAGACCAGGCGACGTCGGCGGCAGTCGTTACGCTGTTCGGGAACCGCCTCGGCAACTTCGTTAGATATACCCGGATACTGCCCCCGTTGCTCGCTCGCGGAAGACGACAACGGTAGTGAGCCTGGCGACCCCGTACGAGCTATGCAAGATTTCATTATGGCATTTGGCGATAGCGAGAGAGAACACCACGCTGTCGATGCAAGCGGTAGTATACATGGCGACTGTAGACGCGTTCGGGCCGAGGTGGAACCTACGAGAGTGCATGGTGGAGAAGTAACCGATTTCAATCGCGTTGGAAGACGGCGAACTCTGCACGGACAGCGGATTGACAGGAGGGATGGTGTCGAAATAGGAAATAACAACGTGTTACCTGATATCGTTGGAGATGTGCGCCGTATTTTTCAGGAACCTGTTATCGATGCGAGCAATACAGGTTTGACAGCAATACCTAATGTCCAGATGACCGACGGCGAAACGCAAACGGATAACTATTCCTTCCTGCAATGGATATCGGAATGCGTAACCTCTATAGAACCCGGCTCTTTAGATTATCTCGGTCGTCAGGTAAGGAATATGGTTTTGTTGAAAGTAAACAATACCCGCCAAATTGGCGAAAGGCGTGGTCAGTGTAATGACGAACAGGTGATACAACTGCGATCAATGGCAAGTAGCGAATCATTCGAGGAGACGTCTTCAAGCTGTTCTAGCTCGCAACACAGAACCGAATCGTACGTGGACGTACCCTGGTCAACATCAAAGGCCTCGTACGTCACCGACACCAATGAACTATATATGTCGAATAGTCTGATTTCACGTCAGCTACCCAACGCTAAAGACGCGCACCACTATTCCAATCCCCTAGACGACGTACAACTGGCCAGTATCGATAAGTCCGCGATAACGCCGGTGTTTGGTATAAATGGTTTACATTACGTCATCGGTCAAGGTAGTTTCGGTACCGTTAAATTAGCGGTCTACATTGACGATAGAGGCAGACGACGAGACGTGGCAGCAAAATTCTTTCACGACGGAACAATCGAAGACATAATGAAAGAAGCTAAGGTCCAGTCGTACCTTCGGCCGACTGGTTATGTTCCAGATGTGTTCGGCATCCTCGGCAGAGACAATGAAAGCGGTCGATTCGCTATCATTCAAGAAATGATCGGAAAAGGTAAAACATTGGTCGACTATATTAACTCTAAGCCGGGCACAATTAGCCTGAAGACATGGACTAAAATTTGTCTAGAAATGACCGAGGGATTGCGTAATATCCACGCAATGAACACGCTCGTTAACGATCTAAAGGAAGACAATATCATCATCGACCTCGCTAACAGCGATTGTCCTTTGATCAGATTTATAGACATGGGACACGCCACTGTCTCGCGGCCTCTGGTCTTCGAATACGACAGCGCGTACATGGCGATGTTCGTGCACATTGCCCCCGAAGTAAGACACAACCAACCGTCTAGCGTGAAGTCCGACGTCTATAGCTTAGGCCGTATATTCGTCTACATCGGTTCCAACCAGAAAATACGAACTTTGTACGAGATCGGTAAAAACTGTATGAGTCAAGAACCCAGCGATCGGCCTACAGTCGTGAAAATCAAACAACGACTCGATGCATTATACACAGATTTAGAATCGTGCGAAACGTGCGAGATCAATTATTCTAGCAACTACAATCATAGTGTGGGCAGTTCTATATGAAGATCGTCGAGCGATATCTGAAAAAAGTCATAATTCTTCACCCACATTTCCATCTCATTGTATTGCAGCCTACGCAGTTAAATTACATCACAGGAATATATTTTTATGCAACACGATGGAACTATATAATGCATTGATGTATGTGATTGACATGGAGTTCAGAATGGTGTCTGCCATGCTGTTTTTGTATCCGACCAACTAGTCTCGATGCAATCCTGCATCCGAACGCGCTAAGTAACTACATGGAACGAACATTTTCTATGTTTTACGTGATTATAATTCTATGCGACTTATTTCTACAGACACCGTAAGGTTGCGTAGAGTATACAACTGCGTTGTTGTATTTGAACGTAATCAAGAAAATGAAAATATCTCCCATAATTTTCAACACTGCTCATCCAAGTATGACTTTCCAATATAAACCGGTGCAATCAAGGTATCGATTCGATCAGGTCTACTTTACGTGCTCCAAACACAATGACTAATTTACAAAATATTTTATGATACTAAGTATATGATGGGATATACTTTTTCCGAGTTGGATACATGTGACAAGACATTTATCTACTCTAAATTATGTTACACAATGATTAAATAATAACGCTACTTCCATTTGTTCATTTCGACTGGTATTGACAAATGTCAATCTGGCACGAATTCCGTCTTCAAGTGCCGAAAGTTAACTCCCGCGTCATTAGTTATCACACATCATATTAAATTTGGACTCTCATTAACTTCTTAACTCAACACGATCATAAATCGCGAAGTATCCTTTAAGTAAGCGTCCCTGGTGGAATATTACCACGTGATAAGATGAAATATTCGCTGGGTAACTTGAATCTGCAGGCTTTATAAAAAGCACACTGGCGGAACGTGACCGCGATATTTCAAACCAATCCGAACGCTATTGTTAAAATGTGGATTTTTTTTACATAAGCTCATTTTCTGCCAGTTCACGAACCCCTTTACGTTTCTCCGTATTGAGAACGAATTTTTGTCTCATCAGCATTAATCAATATGACAGGAAATGTAGTCTGTCAGCATTTAATCACTAGGTCTACTGAAAATCGACGTTTATTCATATCGAGATTTTATTATTATTTTGTCATGCTTTATGTATTATTCGACATGCAATTCATACGTAAGTACCGAAGACATAATAATTGACCTTGTACTGTACAACTCTGATTTGGTACGAATTGAGTCTGATCGGTCCTGGCCTGTCATTCATATCGCGACGTACAAAAACTCCTAACCTACACCATAAATTTAAATATATATTATACACTCGGTTCGCCGGTTCCTTGAAAATAACCGCATTACATGCGACCTTATCGACTCCGTACGTATAATCAGTAAATCATCGTGGTTATTTACTAGTAACTGTAACGCCACTAATTTCTTTTGGTTAGTGGGCTAATAGTACAACCGTTGATAAAATGCCTAATATAAAGCAGGGCATAACGCCCTATAAATTATTAGTACAATCGAAACGTTTCTTACGAAACCCAACCGTAACGTACATGAATGTCCAATAATATATGGTATTTTTGGTAGTGTATATTAAGCTTGATGGCTATTATATTATGGCGACATTAATAAACTACCATTATTATAATTTATATTATACGTGTATTACTGTGGCATATTTATGATTCATTTGGTACTGGTAACTCTGTTATAGTGCGCATCCTCGTCATCTGTGGGCTACACATTTTACACAATTTGGAACTTCACTGTTCAATCATCCATTTCCAGTCACACGGATCATTATCTCACTTCAATGAAAATTAAATAAAATATGGTGAAACTAGTAGGAAGTCATGTTGTAAACTAGCTGTACATGGTATAGACAGTGTATATTATGTTTATATTTGTAGTAAATATAGTTGACTACTATGGAATAACACTGTAGGCATAGTTTCTACTAATGTAAGATGTGTTAACACCTCGGCTAATAACTGCTATCAAATGTATTTTATTTCCTTGTTATTCAGGTTGGAATTACGCCATCTCCTTAATCGTGATGGGTGTGGTTTTCTCATTTGTTGTCTGCTACGTCATCCGTTACTGGAATCGCCCATTACACTCAATCACTCACAAACAACATAAACAATTACGGAAGCATATTGCCCGCCCGCCGCAAGTAACCAATCAAATTTTGAGTAACGCCACCGTGAGAAATAGGGATATCTTCGTTATTGGGGATGTTCATGGTTGTTACGATGAATTGTTAGAGTTACTGAAGGTGGCTAAAGTGCAAAAAGATACGATCGTTATATTCGTCGGTGATATGGTTAATAAAGGTCCGAAAAACTCGCAGGTTTTAGACCTCATTAAAAAAATCGGCGCCTACGCAGTTCGTGGTAATCATGAAAACAAAGTTTTACTTACTTTAGAATCGCTCGAATCCGATCCTTCATATAAAATACCGCCAACTCTATCGTGGGTGAAGGATTTAACTTCGGAACACAAATCGTATTTGGCTGCTCTGCCCTATACAATAAGTATTCCGATGTGGAACAGTATCATTGTTCATGCCGGGTTAGTTCCGGGTGTGCCGTTAGATAAACAGCAAGCGGATGATATAATGTGGATGCGTAACTTATACTGGGAGCCTAATAGCACGCATTGGAGAGGCCACGAGACGGATGGTGAAGCATGGGCGCGTCATTGGAAGGGTCCCGAACATGTGTACTTCGGTCACGATGCTATACGCAAACTCCAGTTGTACCCGAGCTGTACTGGTCTGGATTCGGGCTGTGTCTATGGTTTTAAGCTCTCCGGACTCTATATCACTCGCGATAAAAAAATTTTTTCTGTCCAAGCTTTACAGCAATACTGCGTGCCCATGTTAACCCAATGATTGCAAATTTTGGAAGATTTCAGTACAATGGCACGCATGTGAATTGTAAATGAGTTTACCTATGCCAGGATCTCATTTCCATTATCATTACGACTCACATGCGTGTTGAAAGTATTTTATTAGGACATTCCTGTTAGATAAAGTCCCCTTTGTATAAGGTCCATAAAATGTATCTTTTACGGCGACATTCCTTAATCGTATCAATCCGCAAAGTTACCTTGAATTGTATGTTTGACAGACACCGAGATAGCAAACCCGTAACATTAGACCTATTCATTATTTTATATCCAGCTTTTCACCTAAACACAATAAGCCATGAATAAAAAATGACAAAATTCATAAATAGTAACTTCGCCAAGGCACAAACCCATGCCGTCACCGAGGTATGATAAAACCAAAGTCATCTTGAAACTAAACCAAAAAATTTTTCTTAGATACTTACGAGACATTAATTTAAACAAGCATCCATTATACAACTGGCTTTTTGTAAATATGTATAAACTAGATAATGAAAACCAATTGCCTAACCCAGTTACATCCTCTTCATACCAAATAGCAAGACCATGGATGCATCTTGCAGATTGTTCATTGTAAAACTTAGCTAACTATCCATCAAACACCAACTGCATAAATAATAAATAAAAGGAATAAACAAATACAACGAATATGTAAGCCATTAATCGGACCATTTGTAAAATTGTTGTGTAAAGGTCCAAGTGTGGTCCATGTATGTATAATTATATTCAAAGGCTGATTACCAAGGTAATCGTTGTGTGGGCCATCCTTAGCCCTATACAAAGCTAGCCTATAAATGTGGTTAACACGACAATTTCATTAGCCTTACTTGTAAGGGGTGGGGGTAAACACCTAGTGTGAAAACCCACTAAGCAGACAAGTGACCTTTTTCCATCCACGCCACAGGTTCCAAACATCTACATACGGGCTACATACGTAGCACACTCCGCTAAGTCTATGAAAAATTGATGGTTATTTACAGTGGGATGATATAATGGGGAGGTAAGTGACATAGAAACCATCCATAAGGCATCTACCCAGACCCCCCCATGGGCACAGAGGTTGAAGGCATTTTTAACCCGAAAAAAGCCACAGGTACTATACTGGTTAGATGGGAACTGAACCAGGGACATCTGGATTTTGCGGTCCTCCATTCGGCGATTATCTTTGTAATTGTCATGTTGCTAATTCACTTGCCTATCAACTACGGGAGCAGTTAGCGTAGTGATTAGATTGTTGGACTTAAATCCAAAATATGCTAGATCGATTATGCGTAGCTTATCAAGAATCTTTGGGCTTGAATCCGATAGACCCTGTATGGATTATGCGTAGCCTATCAGGAATCTTTGGGCTTGAATCCAAAATATGCTAGATCGATTATGCGTAGCTTATCAAGAATCTTTGGGCTCGAATCCGATAGACCCTGGATCGATTATGCGTAGCTTATCAAGAATCTTTGGGCTTGAATCCGATAGACCCTGGATCGATTATGCGTAGCTTATCAATAAGGAAATATAGAGCAGGCACTGAAATTTGGTTTGCTGATAAAAAATCAGTGTAACCAAAATTATACAAAATAACCAGTAAACGTTTGTCACGTCATTAAATCTGGTACATTAGGGAAGTCGGCTATATCGGAATTTGATCCTGACGCGGGCACAGATATGGATGATAGCCTTTTAGATAAGGCTACTATATTTCCGTACGCTAAACCGTTCAGACGTTGTGTATGTGATAGGAAGGAAGTACTGAACAAGTAAAGGTAGTGGTGATTGGCAAAATTTTTTATTATACGATATCCTATATACTTATACTATTTAATTCTTTTGTTGAAGCGATGGCATCATAAGTAATATGCTACGTATGTATGAAGACTTATCGTGATGCCATGTTTAAGACTGCAGTGACAACTTTTTAACATGTTGCTTAATAATATCGTGCGCATCTAATAAAATGTCGCTAAATAATATTTTGTGCATTGTTGATATATTATATTTTACAGTATTGCAGTTGTGAAACATAAAATTAGTCAGGCACCTTGAAAAAGTCGTATTGATTGTGTTTGTGATATTCGATACCTTCTGCGTAGGACATTGCATAATTTCTATCCTATTCAATAGTCAAGTACTGCAAGTGTGCTATTTTTGTACATAGCAATGCAGATTATGATGTTGTGCTAGTAATGCGTGTTGTCAGTTTTAGTATTCACGTTAACATTTGTTCAAAACTCGGAGGCCTGCTCCTAATGCATTTATGTATTCCTTTCAGTTTCATGTTTAACAAGGGGATTCGGAAGCCGAGTAATTACTGAAGCAATAGAGTTTGTAAGAATAGACCAAATCTTATGGATAGTAGCGCATAAAGTTGTATAAAGTTCTAGCTATGGTGTCTAAATCTGCATATAGTCCCATCTTAACATCGCTGCTCTTAAGGTTGTCGTACACCTTGTTCGAACTGACAAAATTCCTAGACACTCTCCATCCATCACTTGCACTATTCTAGTATTTTCATCACTACACTGCTGCATCCTGCATTTCCTTCCACAGATAATCACTACTTTCATTACCTATTACATTACCTATTATCCCCGCAATGTACCTTTCAGTTTACTCAACAGTCACATGTTCCCTCACTCATCTCAATAGCATATACTTGTTCAAGGCTTTAGATAAAGATCCTTCTTGAAATATCACTGCCACCTGTAAACGTTAAATTATTTTTAGGTATGATCCAATGCCGATTTCTCATTTTTCACATCCTTAAACTCAATTTCGTACTTTCAGGACAGTCGTGAATTGTAAGCAGGTTTTCCTAAGTTTCCTATATAATTCTAACCTGTTGTCGTTTATTTGCAGCCTTTGCCTATGAAAAATTCCATTTTTTACTGTTTTGTGATGTGTGTATGGTTGAAAATGAAGTTTGTGGCAGGATGGTGAGAAACTGTGCTATACAGGCCAAATGTGATCCGTTCAAAATGTCGAAATTTATATTATTCACCTTAAAAGTGCTTCAAAAACATGGAAATTGGGATTTAAAACAGAAAAAACTGCGCGTGAATATGTAACTGGTGACCTCGCGAAATATATTTTGTTACAAATTTGGCGATAGAGATCCGAACAAAATTGGCCAGCAGACGGATATTTGAAATCCAAAGTTTGGCTTACTGACTTATTGTCAATCAACCCTTTTTCCCCATATCTGTAATGGCTCCAAATTTCATAGATATTGTTTCAATTCAGAAGCATATCTTATATGAGCTGAAATTTTTACTTGCTATACGTACACAGGCATCCTCTCTAGCCACATAGAGCATGCTGGATTTTACTGTTAAATGTGTTTATTGGCATAGCGTTTCTATAATTGTGTACAATTCATATATATAATATATATATATATATTGTATATATTAGTTTTACTGTGCTTTTATTTTTATATGCAGAAGGGTGAGACAGGTATTAAACTTTTTAGTTTTATAAATCAACCATTGTTAATGAAATGATTGCGGAGAAGCTTGGGTTATATACAAAAATAGGTACGTGTTTCAAGCAACCAGTACATTCATTGTATTTACAGTGTATACAGCTGCAATATGCAGCACAGTTTAATGTTATTTATTCAACCATCCACGTGTCATCCCCAGAGTCGATCATCTGTAAACAACTTGCTAATACAACAGTCCTATGTTCCTTCATGGCATTACAATAGGAATCCGTTGTCTTAACTCGCACATAGAATCACATGATGGGAACGAACGACAGAAGCACAATAAAACGTAATGAGACAGCTGGTACAATTTTAACTCAATGTAATAAAAATTTAGTACTAAATTAGAAAAGATGCTGCATTATTCAAAATTCAAAGGGTAGCCATCATATACATTATAATTAGACAAACTGATTACAGCTGTATAGTAGTTCGTCTGTATTTTAGTCTTGAAAGTGCCCCCTAAGTGATCTCGCAATATCTGTAAACAATTCAGTAGGATGAAATCTAGTTACTCAAAATATTTTCGACGAGAGTAGGTAATTGTTATTTTAAATTCAATCTAACAACATTCATTTGATTGCAATTTGCGAGGGAAATTCCCGTTTGTTTATCGATGAAGTCAATTTAATACCGATGCTTGACAACCTGTGACAAATAGAAAAAATTTGGAAATCTATAATGGAGCTTATGAATTCCTGCACTGATCCATCTGCCACCCATTTAACCAGTGATATAAGTTCGTATCGAAGTTTTCTGATAACTCTACACTATCCATCCTTAAAGTGGATAACTTGGTTTTCAACGATGAACTGTTTTAAATCAGTCAATGTACTTATGCAATTAAGCTACATTTGTTTAAAAACTTTGAAAAAAACGTACGGTGTTATTGTGTGAAACTCTAGTGAGATGTATAATACGAAAAGAATAATACGAAAATATTCTTTTATTCTAGAACTTCCGCATCTATGCTTATCGTTTATGGTTAGAATCAACAGTAGGAAATTGACCAGAATAACGATTACATGGTATATATGCCACGCTAGTGGACCAATGCATTACCAATTACCAATTAATAATTAATCATTAAGCACGCCGGCGTATGGCACAAGGCGGTATGAGTCAGGCGGTACACCGGTGTATGGCATGAAATGGTACAGCTGGGACAGGCGGTATGAGTCAAGTGGTACAGGGGTGTATGGCATAAAATGGTACAGCTGGGACAGGCGGTATGAGTCAAGTGATACAGGGGTGTATGGCATAAAATGGTACAGCTGGGACAGGCAGCATGAGTTGTCAAGTGGTACACCGGTGTAAAGCATGAATATTCACTTGGTAGGATACGAATCGTCCCATGGTACACCGGTGTACAATGAATATAGTAAGATCTCTACGAATAATGCAGTACACTGGTGTACAGAACTAATGTATAGTTAGCTTTATATTAATCATATACACTGAATCGATGTACGTGGAATATTCAGATGCGAGTTGAAGATAAAGTGGCACATTTACCATGTTTAGGTAACTACTAACATTCATACCGTTACTTCACATGGACCAAATAAAATACTAGACAGCATGCAATACCAATCCACGCTTGAAATAGTTCAAGGCACCACAAACAAAAAAACAAAAAGCATTTAATACTTTTCCACAACTAAAATATTTTAATGTAATTTTGCACATTACTACCAAATCCACGATAGTTAAAAATTCAACCGGAATACTGTATTTTGTGAGGCATGGGGTAAGGCAGACATTCGGTCATTGTTGCGGCAAAAGATAGTGCAGTTTTGATACAGACACCCAATAAATAATTTACGTGCGCCACTAAATACCCATGCTTCAATATATAGTACCACTAAATACCCATGCTTCAATATATAGTACCACTAAATACCCATGCTTCAATGTATAGTACCACTAAATACCCATGCTTCAATATATAGTACCACTAAATACCCATGCTTCAATGTATAGTACCACTAAATACCCATGCTTCAATATATAGTACCACTAAATACCCATGCTTCAATGTATAGTACCACTAAA